>JAYMTJ010000029.1:0-104867 GCA_036897525.1 Pelargonium x hortorum
CAAAAAAGCACAAGTGCTCTCTAACAACAACTTGTGAATTCGTTATAAAGTATAAAGAAAATCTGCCTTTCCAAAGGGGCTCTACAAACTATAACAAACTATATAATAAAGCAGTAAATTACGGCAAGGGTTAAACTCTTGTAACTAAAAAACTGGAATGAGATCAGCCTTCGACTAAACGTATATTTATTTCGACTCTACCTACCCTACCAGAATACTTGAACAGCCGCTTATCCTCTTAAAAAGTGGAAGATTTTAGCGGGTACTCTTCCTTAACGGGAATTTGGGAGTGAAGCAAGTGATTTAAGATTGCCGAGTCTCCTAGTTTAGAGTACTAACGTATAAATTTCCTATAGCTTTTAGTTTGAAATTCAGGCTTAATTGTTTACTGAGATTCCTGAAGTTACTACAGTTTAGTATTAGTAGGGCCTGTCCTTTACTTTATTATGACTCTGATCCCAGACCGCCCTTTTGAAGAACAGTATAGAATAGCTAAAGTAGATAACATGTAATGCTATTGTGCTTATTTAGTTGTTAATAAAGGAGTTATTTTCTAATTTTAAGTTGGGGATTGATTCTATTCCATATATATCTCTTTCTTGCCTTAGCCGGATGTATAAGTTTGCTATTCCTTAGCTTAAAATCCTACCGGTTACAAGAGCGCTTGTTTAGTTTTCTACTTGTAGCACGTTTTTAATACATTTATAAACTATAAACTAGGGTTTTCTTGGTCATCTAGGGTTTTAGACGGATAGGCCGGTTAACAAGAGTTTTTTGAAGTTGGGGTTTACCTTTGAAATTTTCTCCTTTTTGTAAACATGACTAAGAAATAGAAATAATAATTTATTATTAAGTAAGGGGTGGTCCTAAGTTCTTTGTAGTAGTATAGAGTATACATGAGATTATAAAGAAACCAAAGTAAAAAAAATCAAGAAAGGCTAAGAAGTAAAGAGATTATGACTCTAAAGCTCAAATTCCCGGTACAATAAAAATTGTAGAAGGAAGGATATATTTGTTATATTTGTTACATTAGGAGGCCTGACTAGGTTTACCAACGAGATTCTAACTTAAGCGCTCCAACCCTAAATAATCTTCAAGTTTTTTAAGAGATCCCTATACTATTCTCGCTCAAGAATGAATTGAATTAAGAGTCGAGGCCTGTAATAAGATTAATGAACTTTCCTCGAATATCCCTTTGTGTAAGGTAAGAGAACCCTAATCGGTTTTATTAATTAATATAGGGTTAAATATAGAGTACTTCATTTACTGGCGGAGATATCGGGCGTTTCGGTAAGAGGAAGCTTTTACTTGTTTTAGAACTCTGAGCGATCTGGAGCCTTCATTGTCTTTAGAGATATTAGTAAGAATTCCCATGTCAACAAGGTCGGGGCTCTATAATTCTTTTTGGGAGTTGCTATATAATCACTATATAACTAAGGTTAAGCGGGGATTGGTTATATTAGAGTTCCTTATTTTATATAAGTGATTTCAGAACTTGTAAGATTATAGGAAGGTTTTTGTACTACGTGACTTATATTCTCTTCTTTGAACAAATAGGAGAGGAGTTACAAGAAACTATAAGGCGGGGAAGGAACTACCTCAGACTCAGTCTCCTTTGTCTTGAATCCTTGCTTATATCCTATATAATACGGCTCCGAATCTGGAAGGCTGTTATGGTATATTCACTCTGCGATCTATTAAGGATAGTCAAAGTCCCGAACTTTTTAAGTTTAAGTTCTATCAATAAATTTCTCTCAGTATTTATAAGCTTTCTCTCTAAAGGACTTACCGATATTAGAGAATAGAGGGGGTTCCCGTGCTTTACACAATTATTGCCTTGGTTAAGGCTTGGGCGGGAGACCCAAGCAAGATGGAAACCCTATGACTAGTATTATAATACTAAAAATTTTTTTCTATTTGAAAGCTCTCTTAGTTTACAGCCACAACAAGGTATAGTACTAAGCTTCTTTCTCTAAAATAAGGTAAATCGCATATAGAGCGGTTAATAGAGTTGAGCCGTCTTGCCTATCCCCGCATATGGTTATCGAGTCGGCCATAAGGAAAAGCTTTGAATTCAGTAAAGATACCTAAGGGCATTTCCTTGACAAATTTTTTGAGGGAATCTCTTAAATAACAGGATTTTTCGCAACAGGTTAGGACGAGGTATGCCTCATAGTGATCTATATCTGATATGGCTTCTTCTGGTCAATAGCTTTGTCCTATTTGCGGGTATTTTGAGTAAATGTAGATGTTTAAAAAAAAAGCAAAGCTCTTCTAGTGTATATACTATCTAGAAAGAACTCCCTATAACTAGTAATCCAAAGAAAGGGGCCGAACATCAAGTTTTATTTATTTTCCATATAGGGAAATCCTACTTTTTTGAAACAAGGAATTATCCTTTTAAACTATAAAATAACTCATAGCTATTATTCTAAAAGTAATGGAATACTTAACTTAGAGTAATGAATAGTATACAATAACCAATGGAACGACTATATAATGAAAATACTAAGACTAACTCGTATAAATAGAAAAATAGAAAGGCAAATCTGCAAGAACTCCTAACAGCAAGAAGACCCAAATCCCAATACAGTTATAGCAGCACTGCAAAGGGGAGTGTTTCCGTGAAGACTGTTTTGCTCAGTATATATAAGCCTTACTTAAGAAGTCTATCTCTAGGTGTATAATTTATAATAACACAGAGTATAAGAAAGCAAAGTAAATCCCGTTATAGTTTTTTCTAGCCACTATTTTTTTTATCATTCTAGTTCCAATAAATAAATGCTAGGGATAAAAAAGAAGCTAAAGTTAAGAAATGTCTGTAATAAAAAAAAAAAGTTTCTGTTTTCTGGTCTGTAAGGTAATTCAGTAGTCCTTATTCGTTTCCTTCCACAAGTCTCAAGAATCAAGTAAATGTTGTTCGTAAGTGCAAAGATAAGGAAATCTCGTGTTTTCCCGGAGTCATTAATGTATCAACAACTTAAAAGCTGCTTTAGCATATTTCATTTTGGAAGTTACTGTAAAGGGTTTTTCTACTAGTACTCTATAATCCGTTAATTTATTAGAAAAGTGGTTCTCTCTAAAGAGGTTATCTATAATTGACCAATAAAATAGGCTAAGAATAGGGTACGCCTACTTGTTTCTAAAAAAAGCACTAGCTTTCTTATTTAAGGGCCTGCATCATATGTACCTAATTTTTGGGAACTAGAATTTCGTGTAAAAACTAAAATGTATCCCAAGTATGTATGAACTTTTGATTAGATATTCACAAACCCGGTTTGTGTACAAGTAGAAAATTATTAGAACGAAATTCTATAGAGTGCTTCTTTTGTATGAAGTGTATGAAGAATATTATAATCAGGCTCTTTATTATCCTCTTCTATTGTAGGGTACTGTAATCTACCTGTGGAAAGAGTCTATATAATAAGCTATTTTATACTGCTGGAGACTCTACCCACTCTGAGTTACCTAAAAATAAAGTCTTCGGTATTCGTTTGATCGGGACTACTAAGTTTTATATTATCTACGAGGGATTTCCCGAAAGAACTATACCCCAGATATTCATTGCTTTGTTACAGCCTACTAAGTTTTTTTGCTCTTATCTTAAGAGGGTCTTTGTTTCTTTTTTTTTTTTTTTAACGTTGTTCGAGAAGTTCCTAGTCAATTTTTAGTACTGTAAAAGTCTAACTTTCACGAGAAAGGCCCTAAAAGAAAAAGGAATTTAAACAAAAGGGGGCTTTTGTTATCCTTGGTGGTATCCTACTTCTATATTATCTGTTTACCTAGAAAACAACTCCTCAGATAATAAAATGAAAATAGCGGGAATGCAATCACTTATAAGTAAGTAAGTAAGTAAGTAAGTAAGTAAGTGTAAAATTATTGTATACTATCGCATCTTAGGGGAGTTCTCGTAAAAAAGAATTTCTGTTTAATAAAAGGTATACCGAGAAACTTAATAAGTTAAAACAGCGTTAAGTCATTTATTAGTAACGTAAGGGTCTCTTTTCCTATGTCCCTAATGAAGCAGCAAACCCAAGGAATCCTAAAAAAGCTCTTTTAAAAGAAAACCCTGTGTTAAGTTAATAGGGGGCTGCACAGTAGGGTAACCTCTAATTTAATTGCGGACAGGACGAAGTCTAACGAGAATATCCTAATGGAATTGAATATACGCCTAGCCTAAGGAGCCCCTTCGTTTGAGATTCCTTCAGGATATCGAAATAAAGATTTATCAGAAACTGGACTTGCATGTAGCTTAATACTGTCCATATACTACTAAAAGAGGATAAGCACCTATTTGCCGACTCTTCTTCCTAAAAACTCGATGGGATATACAAATTTTCTACACTTCATACCCAGATTCATATATATAGAATGCTTCCTATATTTGGAGTACTTATCTCACTTAAGCAAATCCCTAAAAGGATCCAAAAAATACCGAAGACACCTTTACTATTTACTAGAACTTACTAAAAAGCAAACCTATAAATATTTCTCCTTTAACTCCTGCTTTACTAACTCTTCTTATCGACTTCTTACTAAATACCTATAACTTTCCTAGTCATCGGTATAACCTTCTCAGAACCTACCCCCGAAAACTTAAAGAAACCCCTTATATTAAGACCCTGTGTCTTCTTAAGACCCATACCTTTTTCCCTCAGAGCTATACTACCCATCTTGGCAGGCAGGCAGGCCTTCTTAGCTTTTTTTACCTCCTTTGCTTTGCCGTTGAATTTCCTATTTGGTTTCATTACTTACTTGTAAACCCAGCTATTCTTAATTCTAGCTAAGAATTATAGAGTTCCCTTTTTTTATAGACCTGAATTCCTTACAGAGACTAATAACCCCTACTTCGAAAAGCTTTGGATCAATAGATATTTCAATCATGAATTACGCTTATTGAGAGCATACAAAAGAAAGTTGGAAGATAGAATTGAAAAGGAGTACTATGCTTACATAACTTTAACCTTAGGATATTCCTAATTAATCTAATTAGCTTTACATGCCAATTAAAATGAAATTAATTAGGGATTTTTCTTGTCATTCCATTCGTGTGTAGAAGGGCATATACTATAATTCACAAGATAATTCTTTTTTATTAAGCGATTCTGATTCCGAAAAACTTCAGTACTTTTTGTAAAAGTCAATTTTATTAACTTTAATGAGTCAAAAGACTTTGAACCACTAGATCCAAAAAAGTTTTTTTATCCTTTCGAACTTCCGAGATTTGAACAATTCCTTAAATATGCGTTCCTCCGAGGAATTAAAATCTAGCGGTTCACTTAACACAATTACTCTAGGACTTGAACCGACTCTGATACGGGGGCCGTGTTGCTATACCACTTGAATATTGATTTGATTAAGTCAGAGTGGATAATTAATTATCGACTTTTACTACACTATAAATCCTTTCTATTAAATTTTTCAAAGCTCTCTTTATTTCGAGCGGCAACGGCGGAAAAAACGAGGTAAGGAAAGGTCTTTTTGATAGGAGTTCCTTGTTTAAGAGAAATTGTATAGTATCCAGGGTCTCAATTCGCGACTCTACTGGAAATTCAATTATTAGAGCATTTTTAGTTGCAGTATTATATTATAACCGATTTCACCAGTTTTTCCTTTTGGGATTCCTTCTGTGCCTTGATAGCCCTGTACCTTGCTTTATATGACGGGCACGCTAAAAAAAGGATTACAAAATAAAAGAATGCGAGTACTACTAAATGTCAAATCTCAGGTACTCCACTTCCCTTTTTTCTCTGATGAGGGTTTCCACTACTAAGGGAGTACTTTAAAAAAATTCTATTTTGCGGGTGGTAACTCTAGATATGAGCAGTCAAACCAGCTTCATTTTATAGGTATATATAGTAGATACAGTAAGGAAAATCAAGAAAGGCATACTAGCAGAGAGAAAGCTCAGTATTAGTATTATATAAGAAAGAGCTAAAAACTAAACCTTTGTGTCCGTCTGTTTCCTAAGGACTTAATAACTGTTATGAGGAAAAACAAAGCTCGAAGTTATTGCTTATATTTCATAATCGACTCGCACCCCTATGTGAAAGAAACTTCCTTCCTTACTAAACCGATAGCCATTCTCCCAGAAATATTAAACTCTTTACTATATTTTCAATGTTCCGGATGAAACCCTATATCCTATAACTATTACTATAAATAGAAGAGACAAAAGTGCCATGGTAGAGGGGACCCCTGCGAAGCGAAGCTGTGTGCCGCTGGAAAAAGTCCCGCTTATTGGTAATACACCTAGGGCTCTACTAGTTCCTTTTGAAATATAGGGGAAATATGCAAAGAGAGTAATACTTTGATAAATACCTTTTATTAGGATAGGAATTGTGCTAACACAGAAGGACACGGGGTACTGAATCAATCCTTTCTTTACTTTAATAAGTTGAGCTTTAAATACGGTTGGTAAGCCGATAATACACAAAAGTTTTTCCTTTATTTAAATCCCTTATAGTACCGAATTTACTTAAACGCGAGGACCTAAAGTAAAAGGGGAGGGGGTACTAACCACCAAGTCAGAAGAATTAACAAGTGTTGGTGGGTACTATGTGTGATATGTCCATTCAGAATACTATATATACTTTACAAAGTGTCCGTCGGTAAGATCGATTCGTCTAGGTCTAGATATCTTCTAAGTTTACTCCCTCCTTACTGATAAGCTACATAGTAATAGTACAAGAGCGATACGCCTTAACTCATAGAACTAATTATTTTATTTACAGAAGAAGGGCCCTTAAGATTACAAATATTAATGAAATACCCGGTTTTAATGAGTGAGTACCAAACATATTACAAGGTAAGAAACTCGTTGTCAATAGTTCAGTGACCGGTTTTAACGGGCAATTTAAAAGTGTAGGGCAAAAGCTTTGAGTGAGTTACTTCCAAGGTTTTATTGTATTTAATGCAGCTTTGTTTCTAAAATAGTTTTTTTTTTATAGAGAACGTCAAGTAAGATTGCGCTAGCAGCTTTATGCCGTAAGCCTCACTGTAGCACAGGAAGTGCTTTAAATTTGTGCTATTACCTTTTGCCAGTATTCAATACTAATACTATAACTCTAAATCTAATACAAAATACAATTCATTTTAGTAAACTACAGGAATACAGTAACTACAATAAGTCTAGGCTACAATAGCTACAGGCAACAACAAGAGCAACGGGAAGACACTAGCTACGGACAAGCTCCATAAGATAAGACAAAGAGTATACAGGTTTAGGTCCTACAACTCCTACTAAGAAGAAGCATAAGTTAGGTGTAGCTATGATACAAACGAAAGGGATAGCTCATACAAAAGCAAGTCAAGTAGATCAATACTAAAGAAGTAAGTCAAAGTCAGTTGATGGAGGATTGATAGTACAAGAAGAGGTTCTATCAGTATAACTAAATAAAGAGTCGGAAAAGCACCCGGTATTAGTAAATTTTGAAAAAAAAGTCCCAGTCTGGTATACTAGAAGAAAATCTCAAATTCCTTAAACTACAATAATGGAACTTAAATATGAGGGACAGGTCCCTTTTTTAATTACTTCGTTGAAACTTAAGCTCTAGAAGTGCTTTTTTTTAGCGCCTATAACTAGAAGATGAGAGAAGCCCTTTTCAAATACAGATAAGAGGTCTTTTCCCGGTACGGTATTCCTAGGTCTTGGTTGGAATTTTGTTTTATACAGCTAACTAAAGGGCTAACGCCTTTTGCATCCTATTTTATAACACGGCTCTTCTAGGGAAAGTCGCTGGAGGTTGTGCGCAAAAGATTTCTAATAAATTGAACAGATAACTAAAAGGCGGGATCACTAGTTTCGAATCCACCTATATATCCTCATAGTTTTTTTTTCAACTCGAGTCTAGAAAAAGTACAATTATACCCAGATTTAATATATCTTCAAGAAACGGCGTACTTACTATTAAAATAAATAAAAAGATATTAGTATATGAAAGACCTTATAGGGTAACTATAACTATATAACGAGTGTCTCCCTAACAGAATCTTTTAAAGGTATCCTTTAGGTTTGTTTTGATAGGACGACCCTCTTCTGAGGGAGTTTAAGACGCTGGCTGTAAGAAAAGAGTTTTAGAATACCAGGCTTACAATCCATGTCCAAGTCTTTAAATACTCTTTTCTAGTTACGGCTAAACTTGCTGGGTACTTTCAAAAGAAAGAAATTGCTTCACGATTCTAATCCTAATAAATCTGACTACCTTTATAAAGAAAGTTATAATAAAATAGGAAATAAAGGGGTTTTGAAATCTTTCCATATTGATTTAGCTTGTGTCATACCTACCACTAAAACTCAGCTTAATGATATGAGGAAATCCTCACAGTATCGTTATCCTAGACTACCAAAAAGTTGAAAAAAAGGAATCCATTAATTTAGAATAAGACAAGACGGGGTTTAGTTATGATGTCCATAAATTAGGTATGATTAAGACCCTATTCTCAACTCTTAAAAGGGTCCCCTGTCTGGTAGGAGTAGAACAGACTTAATAATGTTTCAGAATTAGCTGACTTCTTTCTTCAAGCACTTCGGTCGGGCACCTAGATAGAAAAGAATCTCTCGCGTTAAGTAGGAACTCCTTTGTATATAGTTTAAAAATAACACAAGCGTTATACTTTACACATAATCTTTAAACTAGGTGCTTATGGGCTGTCTTACTTTTTGTGTGGGTTGGATCTCACTGTTGAAGATAGTTAATGTTAAGAACTTCTCTGTATTTCTTGATATACCTCAGGATCGCTAATAGAAAGGATTCTGTTATTGGGATTCTATTTAGGCTTGGAATTTTAAGATTTGAATTGGTGCACACGGACTCTCTACTATAACCGATCTACGTATCTGCGCTTTTAAGTTTTTAAGATACTAAACTTTTGGTACTTCTTCTTCTTCTTCTTCCTAGCTATAGTTAATATTCTATATAAACATAAACAGTTTTATATTAAAAACTTTTTTTGATAAAACGGGAACCTGGCACTAGACCTAGACTAGAGTCCCGCAGTTTTCTAATTTTATAATTAGGTATAATATAATTATAATAAAAAACTCTATTCTTGAAAATTTTATCTTAATAATAAAAGATTATATGAATTCATTACGTGAACTTGGTACCTTAATCCAATAGTGAAGTGAGTGATAAGGGCTCTCTTCAAGACTTTAGGTTACAGGAATGCATACCTTATTACATACAGGATTATACGTTTATTTGATGGTAATCTAACAAGGGTTAACCATAGGCAGTCCATTAATCTTTATTTTATAGTTTTTATAGTAAAGAGCTCCGTATTTTTAAGAATCAATAAATAATAGTTATCAAGGCCACCTAAAGTAATCCGACTGTTGAGGAGTTAATACATTTTTAAACTCAATCGGGTAAAGTACCATCCAACTGAGACGAATAGCGACAGTTCAAATCCTACCGTTATAGAGTAATTGATAAAAGTATAGAATATAACTAACTGATAAAGCCTACAAGTTTCCCATTAGTTAAGGACGCAAATAAATACTCGTTAATTCTGTTTAATTTAATAGGAGTCCAAAAAAAGTACGAACAAACAAGCCCCTTGGTTAAAAAGAATGTTCTAATTAGGAGCATCTTAGCTTAGATATTTTTGTGATAAAAAGGATTTTGTTTTTAGAATCTAGCTGATAGCGGGGTAGTTAGCTAAGTAAGTATCTTTACTATTAAGTGCTTTTTGGAGTCTATTTCTATCTTACTCCCTAAATGAAAATCTTGTGACCTAATGTGTAGAAAGGCAATGCTCCGTTCAATTAAAATTAGGGCGGCTTCCGTAATATGACAAGGATAAAAATTCTTCGGCAGTTGTATTCATAAGCCTTTTACCGTTTTCAGACAATCGCTAGAAATAACTCTTTAAATCTCTCCTATTATATCTTAAAAAATAGAATTTTATAATTTAATTAACTTGACTCACCTTAAACTTTAGTTAGTAGAGCACTACCCTCTCCCATATCACAAGAGTAAGAAGTTCAAATAATTTTACCCATCTTCTTATTAGCCAGAGTCTAATTGATAGGGTATTCCTTACAATTCAGTAGGATATCTTTCATAACAAGGTACTTTTTAAGTCTTTATCTATAAAGAGCTTTAGCCAGGCTCTACAATATTTATAAATTTTATATCTTCAGTTTCATTGGAACAACGCAAGTAATAGAAATATATAGGAGTAAATGAAGGCCCTCTCCTCTCTATTAGACTAAGCAAAACAGAGAATCGTTAGATAATTCAGGGATTGCTGCAAGAGTCTGCGTATTAACTACAAATTTCAAGAACAGGACTTGAACCCGTGTCATTTTTTTATTGTTAAATTACAGGATTTTTTGTGAAAATAAGTTATAAAAAAATACGGAGTGAGTAGTATAAAAAAAAGGGGCTGAGTTAGTGAACGATAAATCGGGAATTCCAGTTCTGAAAATTCCCTATACATTTATTTAAATTGAAAAGTAAATTGAGATGATAAGCCTGTAATTGATAAGACAAAAACTTTTCTTTTTCGAGGTCGGTCAAATCGGAACCTACAGCAAGTGGACTGGGTTCCCTTAACTAATAACCAATAGGTTTTTTTGTGCATATTTGGGGACCATAAGATTAAACAAAGTACAGATAGTCAGGTATACAAAACAAATTAGAGATGCAATGAATTTGATCGTACAGTAAAAGACTGAACCGTGAGTAGACTTGTACCCCACAATACTCTATACAACTTTATATTATATATACCAAAAAGTAAGGAAATGTGACTTGAACCTGCGTTAATTTGTCTTATTAAAATTCACGAAAGCTTTAACGAACTTATGTTTAGGTTCTCCAAAGAAGCCCAATAAGGAATAATTACAAGCTAGTACCAGATATCTATATAGAGTCACTTGGAGGGCTAGACACTAAAGGAGCCCACTAGAAAAAAAAGGACTCTAGCTTAGAAGTTCAATAACAAGTTTACTACGAGCTAAGGTTTAAAGCCCTTTGAAATTAGCTAATACTATGTAATACAGGGTTAGTACTAAACAAGAGCATGTCCTTAACGAGCTATATGTTTTGTTCTGGGAACCTCCTTACACGACTAACTTGCTATTTATGGGATCCCCATAGGGTTCCTCCGCATTTTCAATTTTATTCTAGAATTTTATAGAATGCTGTGTGTTTTTTTTTGAAGAGCTCCATTTATTTAAAGTAAGAGTACAAGTCCCAAGAAGCACGTATTTATATAGTTGTTATACTGCTGAATTATCCTACTAAAACTAGGCTCAATAGCTCTTTTTCCCGTGGAGCCTTGACTGTTAACCGAATGGTTGTAGGTTCAAAGACCTCTTCCAATATTATCTAGAAAAAGGGCCGCACATAAATAAACATAGTTTTAAAACTCTAACTTTTAGTAAGGTATAGTGCTCTCAGAAGGTAAAGGAATGTAAGCTTCAAGTAAGAATGAATCTGGATACATACTACTTTTCAGTAATTAAAAGTTTTAGAGTCAGAATTAGCCCTTGGTGATACGTTATAGGCATAGATATAATTATCTAAAAACGTTTAGCTACAAAATCTTATAAAGAGATTGTCCCTAATCGGAACTTCTTTTGTTATGCTGCTTTTGAATACTTTAAGCCTTCTATATTCTGCAGACTTCAATAGGCGGAACACCCCACGCCACGGGTTTCATTTAGTCAAGCAACCCCTCATATCATAGCATAGATAAGCTCGTAAAGAAAATGCTCGGGAATATTAGGGAGTATAAGGATCCCTTTTCGTTTCGACAACTAGAAAACCTGGTTACTACTATTAAAGATTAAAGCACCTCACTTCGTTACATTCTAACTTGTTCAGTCAAAACTTTTAGGTTAGATACAGCAAAACATTATTTGTAATTTGTAAACAAACTTTCCTGGAATACCAAAAAAAAGGGGACTCTTCTCAACTATTCCTTATTAGTAAGCTCCTCTGTTTCTGGGTTTCTTATTCTTTTTTATTACAGATAATTCCAAGGGGATAAAGAATGGAAACTAAAGTAAAGAAGAGTTTTTTGTTCCTTAGGATTTTAAGGAGGGGTTAAGAAGTTTAGTATTCAATCTCGCCCTTTCATTTCAATCCTTGATATTCCAAGTTTTGAGATAGAACATAATAGTCTTTCAAATTTCAAACAGGTTGCACACGTAAGCAATCGATGGGTTCTAGGCGGGAATTTGACAAGTAAGCAAGGTAGGTCCCTATAAACGGAAGGGTTTTTCCTTAGTTTTTAGCTAGTAAAAAAAGGTGTTGGGTACAAGGAAGGTTACAGTTACAGGTATTCAGATTAAGAAAGATAACTCCCCTCTCTTTTAGGAATCCCTTAAGCAGCATAAATTCAAATAACTAAAAAAAGTCTTTATTATTTTAGCTTTATCAGTGTCTTACTTTGCAAAGCTAGTCTTCTGTATCATCTTGGTAGCCCTCTGAGTCTTCCTAGCTAGACCTTCTTTCTTATGCGCTATACCGGCTGTCTTATAACCTTGTACTAGAAATTTCTTTAACTTTAGTGCTAGACCTTTCAAAAGGACATAACCATTCTTCAGCTAGACTCTCATTTTTATCTAACTTGGACTTAAAGACTTTATATAGTAAAGTCTAATGAAAGAGAACTCTACCATTACTAATACTAGCAATCGGTTTAAAACTAAGACAACTCCTACTGATGACAGGCTAGCTTCACTTGCTCTAGTGACAGGTTCTCGTACTACTACAGATCTACAGATATTGAGACAGGTACAGGCTATTGACTGGTACTGATACCGATAGTGCTCATCAAAGAAATAAGTCTCATGAAAGAAATCAAGCCAATTAAATTAAAAAAAAAAAGTTGAGGTTTGTTTTTCTGGTCAGAATTTGTGAGGTAGCCCGTCTGATTGCGGCAAAATCCAACTAGGAATGCCCGGTTTCGTGCTTATGATCTCTCAACAACTAGTTTTGTATATCTAATACAGGTACAGAAAAAGTAAGACTCAAATACACTAAAAGGTCTAGGATTACTCATCCTAAAAAAATAGGGATAGACAGTTGTAAGGTATACGCAAAAACTCTTGGGTCTCGTACTGAAAGTAACGTCTATTCCTCATTAAGAGGAAGCCTTAAATGTATCTTGGCACTTCTACGTTAAACTGCTGATACAAAAAATAAGGTAGGGTACTTGAGCTTATCCCCAAAACAAAGCTACTTTGTATTGTGACATATCTTGTTTAGTAAGCAAAAGCAAGATCTTAGAGTCAATTGTTTTGATAAAACTCTACACTATAACCCTTTTGATAATATGTTTAATACTCATGAGATAGTTTCCCGTTCATTAGTAACTATACGTCGAAGACCCCTCTGGGTTTACCTAGTAAAGCTCAAGACAAGGAAAAATGATATAAAAAAAGATCTCTAACAAAGTACCCGAGTTGAACCTTTGACATGTACTAAAAGAGAGGCTCTGATCTAACCATCAACAAAATCCAGTGTTGGGTCGTACTAAGATATACACCCGAGAGAAGTACTTTTGGGTTTAGTTTAGGCAATTGAGAGCTAAAAATAAGAGCTTAGACAGCATTCGGTATTAAGACGATTCAAAATCGCTAAGAGTTTTAAGAAGTCCCGTTTTCAATTTGCTATAACGTAGAAAAGCCTTCGTTTATTAAAGATTAAACTTCTTTTTGAAACCCTTTTCTTTTACTTTATCGAGAGGCAGAGATCCCATTTAAAAGAGTTACCCTTTAGTAGTATTTTCTAAAAATAGGGGAAATCGTGTGTTATTGTTTTCCCGTCAATCCAGTATCTCGGGGCTCGAGGAATATAAGAAAGAAATCCCAACTTTTCCAAGTTAAATAACTCCCTTAAGAGGTATCCGAATTGCAGATTTAAAAGGCTCTGATAATAACTTTAGTACTATTCTTTTTTGGTATTTATGAAAAACAGTATTTGCTGAAGAGGTCTAAGTATCCTTTCAGTTGAAGACTTTCCAGTTGGTGTTGACTGTACTTACAAAAAAACTATAATGCCTTAACCACCCTACGCTACGCTTCAGTTGGGTAGATGGATGTACTCATTATTTCTTATTTCGCTAAATTTTCGATAAGAACATGGAACGAGAGGCATCCTTAAAAAGTAATACAAAATACATACCTAAGGACTCTCTATTACACAATGAAATACTATCTTAATAATATAGTGTAGGAGTGTAGTACTTGTTCTAAGGATAGATAATCCCTCTTGTGCTATGTAGCTTATCAATACAATAAATAGGTTACTAACCCTAATCGTACATAAATAAGTCTCTGTTACCGAGTAAAAAAACAAAAACTGGTTCTTAAAATAGAAAACTTTTGTTTTGGTTCAAAAACTTCAAGACTAATCCAGAGGAAACAAAACAAACCTAACAATCTCGAAATATCCATAATGCTTTTTAACTTCATTTACTTGAGCTTTAGCGCGCCTTCTCTAATACTCCTCTTTATTTTCTAACCAAAAACTGGAAAAACGAAGTTAGTTCTACTTCAATTCTTTACAGCTCTTTACAGCAATGTCAGCTTTCCATTAACTCCAAAACCTGGAATTCTTTAGCATCAATTCTTTTGAAAGCCTCTAAACCCTTTCTTTGATTGATTATCCGGAATTGCAAACACCCAGAAACATACCAAACTTCCTATACTTAAACTGTCTTTACTCAGAATCTGAAAACCTAAAAAGCAAAAGCGTGTTCTGAAACAACCCTGACTTCTAAAGCTATAATATAAAAAAAAAGCCCTTTTTTTCACAAAACTTATCTCCGAAACAAACCTAAACCTTCAATTCCGATAGCGTTTAAATATCCAGTAATATCCACAGGAAAAGACTTTATTAACTTAACGAATTCCACTTTACAAGCAAGTTAGGACTGCCTAAAGTAAGTAATGCAGACTAATAAGTAAGCTGGGATACACTCCCGGGGCCTTTTGAATCATTTTCTATTTATCGGGATCCTAAAGGTTTTACTTAGTACAGATGAAAGCGCACTCACAATAAGAATGAAGTGACTCTTTAAAGAGGGATTCCTCTAAGTTTCTGTCTTATCATATAAAGACAGAAATATACCTTAAAACAAAGAAAAAACTCTTAGACCTGTTAAAACTCCTACTTAGCAGAACCCGTCTCGATAAACTTCTTAGAGGAGACTTCACTGACTTAATAATTCTATTTGTTTCTTTTGTTTGAGCTGACCTTGTTGCTAGAGCCTGGGCCATACCCTGAACCATAGCTTAACCCGTTGCTTAACCAGTCAACGTAGAAGCAATACCCAGTACCATACCCATATGGAGAAAGAAGGACTTTCTAATTACCCGGAACTATAACCTAGGAAACTTTGTTAGGGACAGATGAAATCAATGAAATAGAAAATAGGTAACTCAACCAAATAAAATAATAAATACTAACTTCAAAAATAGTACCCAAAGACAAATAGACTACAGCTGTTGAAAGTAATCTTCATTTCATCAAGATACTAATCCCAAAACAAAAATGGGTAAACTAAAAAGGAAGCTGTTTTGGTTTTTCGGACCTTTCAAAAGTCTTGTAGCTAGTCTAATTGCTGCCTATAATTCTTAGGAAATAAAGTCTTACTCTACCTTTTTAACCAAGATCAGAAAGAGAGTAAAACATGCAAGCTTGCCTTTAGTTCTGAATAACTAGGAAACACGGCTGTTGGTTAATTTTCCTTTATCTGTGTTGACTTTCTCTTAGTTAATGTAATGTAATGTTCTTCACTTATTGTTCTGAGATTCCCTTATTTGTAATTCGATTACCCTGTTTAATGAATAAGATTTCCTTTAATTGAGAACAGGAAAGAATTGAATATTAAACCCCTCGAAAAGGAAAGCAGTATCTCACAAAATAGTTTTTTTATTTCAACTGTAAAGCTAGATCGAGTCTGAAACATGAAATTAGAAACTCCCATAAACCCAGGCATAAGATTTTTTTTTTTCACTTTTTATATCCCCTAATGAATCCTAAATGCTACCAAAACAGGCGCTAAACTCTTTACTTTAAAAGAAGCGCTTTGTTGCCTTTATGATACCCACGAGCTCTTTACTCTATTTAATTACCCCGCATTCTATTATTTTATAAGGGATTTACAAAGAAATGAAGACTAACAATAAAGCTATGCTTCCAGTACTTTTAAAGTGCACTTCGAATTCTATAACAAGTAGATTTAGATTCTATAAGTCCTTAGTCAGTATTCTGTTATTATGTATTCGGTTTTCCTTTGCTTACAATTAAGTGGATTTAGGGTTTAGAGTTCGGATGAGAAGGGTGGGCCTGCGAGAGAGTGCTGGATAGGTACGGCAGAGAGTGCGCGCAAGGACCGGATTTCAAGGAGGTTGGATTGAGTGGGCATGCACTGAATGGTTGGTACAGAGACAGGGATTGACTGGGCTTGGGATTGAGTGCCTTATTAGAAGGACTGGGCATTCATTGGCCAGCGAGTGCAAGGACTGGGTTCCCTAGGAAGAATTTTAAGGTTTCCTTAGTACATAAATTTCAAAAGTCCGAACATTTTTTTTGTAGGTTTAAATATTAGGAATCCTCTTAGTATAGCTTTTGTATCAGTATAGGTTTGTTTAGGAGACTATTCAGTGCATGACTACGGGAGTCCTTATAAGTATCAAACAAAAGATAGCGCTCTTTGACGAAGGGAAAATGGATGGGTTTCTATTGCCTATACCTTATATTTATTAATGGATTACGGTAATTGAAGCTACAAAATACCTTAACTACAAGGGCTCTTTAGAAGGATCCAAAAAAAAGTAGCGCTTAATATTTGTTTGTGTGTAAGCCCCATAAATTGCCAATATAGACACTATCTAAAAGTAAAGCTTTCCCAGAAAACCCAGCGCATTAAAGCTATCAAAAAAACAGAATCTTGGTCGTGTAGTAGCTGCTAATAAAATTAAGGGTACATAAAAAAGAGGTCTCTCTATAAATAAAGGAAGGGGGTCTTTTTATTTTAACCCTTTGCTACCTAAACTTTATAGATCAGAATCAAGAAGGAATGCATTATAATTAGCAATACTAGAATACTCAACTTCCTTAGCTTAGGAGCTTAGGCTTGCTTTACCAAGAATACTAATACATTTTTTTCTCTTCTTTACCGGCTATCCGCTTAGACTCAACTTTCTTTCAACTGCTAACTAAGTAAGATAGAGCTTCCATCGACTGTTACTGTTAAAGAAAGAGCTTTAGCAAACAGAATACTGAATACGCCATCTTTCCTAAGCCACACTAGCCTAGATTGAGCATCCTAAACTAAAGAGAACAATCTTAACCTTCCTTTCCTTATTTAAAGAGTACAATCCTTATCTTAACTAAAGTGTACAACCTAAATACTAAAGGCTACACTTGTAAAGGACTGCTTACCCTCAATACTAACAAGGAAGATCAAACCCTGAAAACTTGTACACATTTCTAGCTTTTAGTGACGCAGAATCCGGAAGAAAGGACTTCCAATTAAGCACAATAGGATTTATCCAGGATCCATGAATGGTATTTTCCAGATGTGAATTTTCCCACTTAGACTCACGAAACTGTTTAGTAACTTAGCTTACTAGGTAACAAACAAACACAATAACTTGAAAATCAAAATAACGAACGAGTTGTGTGCTATTTATAGCTATTTACAAAAGAATAAACCCTTGTTTAAATAATCAGGTACTTACTCCAGAAGCCGTAGAACTAACTTTATAAATTATATACCAAAACCTGGAACCCCGGCTTATAAGCGGAAAACCACTTCCCTATCAGATAAAAAATGTCAGGGAGAAGAAAATCCCTTGCTCGTAGACTTACCCTTAACCCCGCATTACAAAGAATCTAGGATACTACCACTTTCCCCTTATAAAATAGAAATTATTGACACTAAAATTTAAGAAAGTTTTAACTAGGACACAAAGATCTGATTACAGGTGCTTTCGCTTAAAAAAACACTAAGATATGTTTTTTTTCGTAACCCAGTTTTTAAGTCGTTCTTGTTATCATAGGGGTTCCTGTCTTTTGGTTAGCTTTATCTTGTTTTATTCGGCAACAATACTGGGGAGCCGGCCTCAAATCAACAGTGTTTGTTTTCTTACATTTTTTTCTACTAACAGCTATTTGCCTTAAGCTAAATCCCATTTACAGTTTTCAGAGAACCCCGTCGTGAAGTTTGAGTTTTACTCTATTACTAGAGTAGAGAAGTGCAGGACCTACACGGAAAATTCCTTGGGGGAGTCCCAGAAAAGCTAATATAAGGAAGAAGGAAGAAGTCCGCGAAGTCGGGTCTATATAGGTCTATAGGGGTGGCTCCTACCAGTCAAAAAAAGGAATCGAAATAGGGAGGGGAATAGCTGCAAGTACTAGCGATCCTGGGGAAGCTCTTTAAACTAAAGGAACCTCTCTAATAAGTTAAGTTAACTCTACTGAACTCGTCTAAGAAGGAAACATGAATCACTATTCTTCATGTACTATTAAAAAAAAAGGTGCGGAATTGCTTTGAATTCTTGTTAATGAAACCTGTAACTGACAAAGGAGTTTAAGAAAATGGAATCATACCTTTGGATGCAGTATCCTTTGTAATGCAAGTCCCTTATCTTATAACCAAACTATAAGGAACACTCTAACAAGCTCTGTCTAAAAGCCTAACTACTCGGTCAATTGAGGGTTGTACCAAACTAAAGTTTGCCTTGAGAACCCTACCTAAGAATCCTCTGAAGCTAGGAACTCTAAACTTTCCTATTGTACGAATTCCTAATGCTTGATCGATACATAATCTTATTAAGGGGTTCCCAGGAAGTACTTTCACATTAAAAAGTACTTCTAGAGTAACGAGAGTATTTAACTCCATTAGCACGACTTCCCTTGCATTCCATAGAATTTCTAAGAGTTTAGGAACTTATAGCTATACCGAATTATCGGAATCAAGAACCTCGTACCTTAGACCTAATAAGGCTCAGGAAATACATTGACTCTAAACTACTATACCTGAACTCTTTCTTTTAAGTAAGGAATTCCTATCTCGTTAAAGGAAACACAAAATAGAAACAGCATCCCTTCAGTAAGACTTCCTTCTTTACAGGGGTACATAAGACTAAGCTCTCAAAGCTACACTGGAAAGGACTACCATTAGCTACAACAAAGAATCCAGTACCATTATTATTAGAACAATTAACAACTTTGCCGACAGCTAAGATGGATTTAGAGTTAGTTTGGTTATGGTTATAAAGATAAGCTCTTAGGGACAATTATATGCTCTAATTTCACGATTACTTCGACTGAACCCATAGGAACAAGAAAGGGGTTTAAGGTTTTTTCATCAAACTGTAAGTACGGTTTTACTGAAGTACAAGGTTATAAACTGCTAAGTGTAACTAAATCAGCAGCCTGTCTCCTTTAAAACAATCTTTTCTTTAGGAGAAGCCATATTGGGGAATAGTTAGGCGGTGAAAGTCGGGGGTTATAGGTATTCTTATTCTTTTTATTATAAAGGCGGTAAATGGAAAGTATAGTTATTAGTAGCTTTTTTGCTTAAGGATTTCGAGTCGAAGGTATATCTTAGGGGATAAGTCTGGTTAGAAATAAACTATAAACAGAGTGGGTAGGAGTAATTCCATTTCAAATTAAGAGCCCTTTTTAGGAAGGTAATTAATAAAACAAGTAGATAGTTTTATATCTTTCTTAGTCTTGGTGGTTATGGCAACCTACGTCTTCCAGCGTTTACAGTATTCTATTCTGGGTTAAAGTTAACGGTATTCAAAGAACGAAACTTAAACTTTCCACATAACTTAGACTCCTGACTCCTCTTCTTTAGTCAAGCTTGTTAGCTTCTAGAAATAATACCGAAACATTTAGAACTTGTTTAAAAGTAAGTCAAATCTATTCTTGCTTTTGAAGTGGGCTTATTATCAAAGTTTACCCTTCCTTTCTTTTTTTAGCTATAGGGGGTCCTATAAATAGAAAGAACGCTTTATTGATTAATCTGTAACCCGCTCAGCGTAAACGAATTTCCAGCCATTAAAAAAAATTATAAAAAAGAGTTATTCGTTGGCACAAATAATATATCAAATTAGAGGGAATCCTTTAAAATTAGGTCGTTAGACATCTTTTTACTATAGCTATATAAGTCAATAAAGGGACTCATAGTATATAACAAAGCAATAACAAATAACTCAGCAGCTGTCTATTCTTTTCTTGAACATTCTATTAAGAGTCCTTTGCTCAAAAACTCCTAGAATTTTATTTAAATTTGTACCCTGCTTGCTTATTCTAAGTGTACCCCCTTGATAAATAATCTGTAAATTGTTCAACTAAAAATCGTTACTGCGTGAGTAGTATATTCCTGATTTGTAAGAGTACAATCTTGATAAAACTAAATTGACTTTTCCCGATACTTGCGTAATTTTTATCATAGTTAATACAATCTCTTCAATGAAGAATACGCTTAGAAGAATACGCTTAATTTTGAGTAATGACAATAAAAAATGCTTACAAACTTTAATTACAGGATTTTTTTGAATCCTAAACATAACAGAAGTTGATCCGCATTTTAGTTAATTAAAAAGGTTTATAACCTTTATATCCTATCCTCTTTAGAGAAAACCAAGAAAGCAATTATAGAACTCTCTATAACTCTAGAGTAAGTTATGTTTACTATAGCGTAAATCTCTTTACTTTATTAATAGAATTAATAGAACTGCAGGAATTTTATACAAGGAGTACAGAGCCCGCACAGGTGTTATGCCTAGCAAATAGTTCGTATTGTGCTACTACACAAATAGGATCCGATCCCTTAAAGGGTAAGGTACAAATAAATACATTTCCAGTATTTTATCAACTAATAATCTACTTAGAAGTCTAATCTTAGCTTTGCCTACTTTACAGTTTGACTTTTACAGTAAAGTCTTGACTCTCTCAAAAGGGTTCGTTTAACGGGTTGTAATGCTAGGATATTCGGAGCATTGACATTGGTATCTCGAAAGATAGGAAATCTCAGAACTAGCAAGAGCCCTAGGACACAGACTTGTAAAAGCAGTCGTATGCTTTTTTGTTCCTAAGTTTTTTGATCTAACCTCACAGGAGATCCTGTTATCTATCGTGCAGTATCTTATAAGTACTCGTTTTGTTCTGGTTCTGACAGGCACCCTCCAGCATATTCCCCCTTAAATTCTTTAATTGCTGTTCTAACTTAAGGATATCCCCAAAAGCTGTTTGCGGGTTCTTTTTAAGTTAAAAGAGCATTCAAAATTCTAACGTGTTGTGCTTTTTCTAACTAAGTGCAGTATAGGAGTCCTTCTAGAATATTTTTTGATAATTAGAGTTTCGAGTAAAGCTATTAGAACTTTTTGAAGTAAGTATAATTAAGAATGACCAATCAAACTGGACTAAAAGCATATTTAGTTTTTTTAGGCTCCTGTTAAAAAAGAGGAAACACCCTTCCTTATATTGATAGAGTTTTGGGACTTTAAAGAATGACTACCTTGCAGAGACCTATAGTTTGACTTTGTTTAGTAGAGCCTTTTAAACTTAGCAGTAGCCTTCCCTTTATTAGTGGTTTTTGACTGAATATTTTCCGATTACCCTCTCATGACCAAATAAAATGAAAATAATATAGATTTCAGGGCGTCTTTCCTTAAGTAAGTTAGTCGTAGAGAAGTCTCGCATTAATTCCTTATAGACTACTGGGAAGCTAGTTTATTACACGTCCTCTTGCTGAACTTTTTTAAGCACCAATTGCTCTCGAGTAATATAAAGTTTCTAGTAAAGTTGTAAGGGATTCTCTTTGACAACCCTAAAAGAAAGTAGAGTTTAGTATTAGAGTAAGGGATCCTTAAAAGGTTTATTACTAAAGTTTTAAAGTCAAGTCCCTAAGGGCTATACCAAAAAGTAATTCTTTTGTTTCAAGATATTTATTTTATCTATTTTAGAGAAAGCTCTGCCAAGAAATTTTATAAGTTAAAGTCTTGTCAACGACACCTGGGGGGTACACCCCAGCTCAGGTTCCAGTTGTATTTTTAGTGAGTGTTCTTGAATAAAGCATAGAATTATATATATAGCACAAGAGATCCCCAGATTTGTCTGTCCTATTCTTATTTTTAATAATAAAAGCGAGAGTCCTTGCATTGAAGAATTACCTGACAGGTCTTGCGGAGCCTCCTTCGAAATGAAAATTATTGTATGAATCTTATTTACAGCTTCCAAGGTTACACTAACTTATAGCGCTTATTAGAGCCTTATCTGGACTTATTGAATTCTTTGCTTCTTCGACTTATGCTAAGAATAAGGCCCCTTTTCTAAGAATATTTTGGATCCTGCTCAACGTGAGTAGTAAAATAATGGAAGAGTTTTGTTGAATAAAAGTTTCCTCGAGGATAGAGAAAGTAGCAAGGGGAATTTGCATGGAGCTCTTTTTAATAAAGCGAAGAGGAATTGTCTGGGGAAGAAAAGTGCTAGTGGGCTTAGTTAAGGCATGAGAAACAAAAAGTAATTGAAACTTTAGGAATCTAAATAGTATAAGAAAGAGCACTTTTGCAGTAAACTTGATTTTAAACCCTCCAACACTCGGAAGCTTTGCCCAGTTGTGACTAAAAATCTTTTAATTTCTAATTTAGGTAAACGCAGCATAAAACACGAATAAAGTTCATATAATTCATATAAGAAAGGGTCTGGCATCTAAAATATCCTAGGCATCTTATTAGTCCTTAAACGAAGAATAGTTTATTGAACGGATACTTTTTTTGCTATCTTAAGTTAATGTTCAGCTATCATTAAAGCAACCCACAAGCCCTAATAAAGAGGAGATTTCCAGCTAAAATCAAATATAAGACTAAGAAAGACCACGGAGCTCTCTTGCTCAGATATACCATTAAAACTATACCCGTAGTATTGAGATCAAATCTTGTACAGCATCCATTTTTGAGGAGTACTCATACCTTTGTACAAGCCTGGACTTAAACCTAAAAAACTCCAAAGGGGTCCATATGTAGTCCTTGTTTCTAGTTATAACACTATAATTCTCTAATAATAAGATAAATCGACCTATTCAGTAAAGTTGAGTTTTTACACATATCAGAATATGCTTAGAAAGTTTACCCCTGCCAGTAAGTGCTGCAATGATATTCAATAAACTTTTGGTAAAAAGAGATAAGAGACTCTGAATATATAACTCATAGGATTTTTTAAACTAAAATATGCGTGTTTTTCGAAACCCGTAACCTGGTGAGATTCAATTAAACTGTTATCCAATTATTCTTACCATCCCCTGTATATTTTACTAAAAAAGACTAAAAAGTTAAGGAAGTCAAAGGCTTCTTAATAGAATAATTTCATTTAGTACCCCCGTCAAACAAACACGCAAAGGAATGCTTTAAATCCCAACTAAATTTAAGGGAAAACTTCCCTAACAACTGAAACCCCACAAGGATTGGTGAGTAATCCATATCAAACTAAGGACAATCTCAACTGTATTTATGGAACCGGTACTGTCCAAGCTAACCATAAATTTGTATAAATTAGAGACAGGGTACCCTCTATTTAATTTAGAAATCGTACATATAGAAATAAAGCAAAGAGTGCTCCTTAGTTACACCCAACTTAGATTCACTTTAAACCAGAGCAGGCTCTATAAACCAAGAGGAAGACTCTCGTATATTTTTAATACTTAAACTTTTTCTGCTATTTAACTAAATACAGGTGTAGATAGTCAAAATCTCCTAATAAATACAAGGGATCGCAGGAATATCATTTTTGATAATGCAACGTCAGGGTCCTCTTCTTTTCGTTTTGTGTTATACAAGCGCCCATGGGAGGCTTTTTTATAATAGATAGAGGACTCCTTGCGGGAATCCAAGAGCCATTGTTTAGGGGTCGAAGGCAACTCATTAAATTGTATTGTATAGAAATAAGTTTATAGTCTTTCTCAGTAATTGATATCTGAACGCGTTATGAAAAAATAGAGTCCTTATTGTTAGAAGTACAGTACTTATTTTCTTCCTGTGATAGATACATTCCAAATGTCATCGGCGCCGCACTTTGAATAGTAATTCTATAATACCAAATTGAACACAATTTTGGAATACACGGACACTTCTAAAGCTATGTATTTGCTTAGGTTTAAACGAAAATAATTTAGAAACCAATAAATTATCTGATTAATGCCTGAATTCCTAAAAAGGATACTCTTGACTTTGCCTAAACTACGAAAAAACAGCTCTAAGCTTAAGGTATAGTAGGGCTTTTTCTAAACTGTGTTTTATAAAAAGACCCCATTAGGGCCCATGTGATGGCAAGAACTAAAGGTTTGATAAATCAACTCAAATCAAAAGGAGCCTTACTATAAAAGAGACGAATACTTTATACCCTGTTTCTATATAGAAAATTCCCCTTATTATATAGACAAATGGGGTGTAATATAAGGGCGAAGTTTATCAGATGGAACCCCCTTCTAATACTTTTGTATTGTTCTGGTCATCCTTATTAGAGTGTAGTAACTAACAACAACCCGTTATACCAGGATGCTTTTGCGATGTCTAATTTAGACTCTGTTTTATTTCTAGATTATAACTAGCTCTGAATTAATCCCCCTTTTGTTAAGATATAACTAGTCCTATAAACTAATAATAAAGTTGTTTAGAAAAGGAGCCACATATCCAGTTAAATGAAATTTCCCTTAAATGAAGCCTGCAGGATATAAATTCTTTCGTTGTAGCTAAGTTAAGAATTTACCCACCATTTCTTAAACGGGAGAGGAACTCTGCTTTAATAGATTCGGTTTCAAGGCTTTCTTAATAGTAAAATATCCTATAAAAATTGTCAAAAGTAAGTTACCTAAACCTAATGCATTTGGAGTATCCCGTGGGTCGGATTTAGTAATATAAAACAGGCCCAGAAAAGAAGTAAGTCTCTTAGGTTATATTAATTTAGTATAACTGAGCTGTAAAAAAACTAAACGGGGCTTTCATTTCGCTTTTTTTAATTAAATAAAATATTCTAAGAAAACTAAAGAAAATAAAAGAGAATTTTTTTTTATGAGGAATACAGAACTTTCGATATTTATTTTAAACTATTTATTAGGGGCCCTAGAATACAAGAGAATACAAGAATGCATTTTCAACGAGTAGTGGGAGACTTGCCTCTTTGATTTTTGTTAAATACTAAAAAATAGACTCAAAAGAAGGGTACACTTGTCTGGATAATCCTGGACTGTTTTTGAAGGGAAACTCTACTTGCATTGAGGCACACAATTCTTTAAATTACTAGCAAAAGGGGCTTCTACTGACATGACAGATTTTTTTTAAGTATCCAGGTATACCAGTCGTATTTTACAAGATAAGTCTTCCGAAGAAAAAGTATCCACGGTCAGTTTTTTAAAGTGTGGCATCTATTATTTTATTTGTCATTGTTACCAGTTCGAGGAGAAATATCCACATCACATTTCATTTATTGGGTCTGATATAAATAAATTCTTAGACAGGGTTGACTCTTATTAAGTTAAACCATAGAACAATTACAACGCTCCTCAACTCACTTACCCCGTATAGTAAGAATCTAAAGGAAACTTTAGGGAACTTTAAGGAATTCTAGTTACCCTGCTACAAGCTGCCCCTATAATAGACCTTAAAAATTTCTTTTTTTTTCTAGATTAAGTTTTTTCTTCTTTAGAGAGCTATGTCAGCAACTCCCCCTTAATATGGAGCTTACCCATCTACACCTACAAAGATATAAAGTTAAGACTTCAACTTGTTAGAAAAGGATTATCTTAAGCTTAATCTTAACGAGAAAGTCAAATAAGGCAAGAGGGAATTGCCCTTACTAATTAATACAAATCTAACTATTAAATACAACTAATAGAATACAATAGCTACAGTAAGACACTAACTTGTGGGAAGTGTTACGTTAATTTATAGGCCAGCCCTATCTCAACGAAAATATTAAATAGAAAAGAATTTCATAATCTAGAGTAGAGTAACATGGTTAGGTTACGTTACTTAGTATGCCAAAATGCATTTGGATATACTCTAGGATATAGCCTTTCTTGACATCAGATAAAAGTTTTGCCAATAGTGACTTTATTATCATTTACATATCTTCGATTCGGAAATAGTAGAACTAAAAGCTTAGCTTAGCTTCATTTTGATAATCCAGCGCTGTGGATTACTATTCTATGTTATTTATCTGGGGTGTTACGTAGTTTTGAACTAACCTCGAGGCGGTATCCCTATGGGTACTTAAGATAAATTAAAAAAATATGTTACTAAAGCTGCTGCTATAATTAAAAGTTTTGTATCTTGTTTATAGCCCCTGAAGTGCGGGTCCTCTATTCAAAAGAAATCCCTGATTACTAGAATAAGCCTTTATTCTTATAGATATTAAGTGTATTTTCATGAGGGTTCCGAAGTAAAAGGGATAAATGAGAGGTTTAGAGGATTGTAACGGTATACCCCTACCTTAACTATTGTTAAATGGAGATTCTATAGGGTGTTATCAACTTTTCTCTTGGGGAATGGGATACCGAGCCTAAATAAACTATCCCTTAACTTTTCGAGGAGATTTCGACAATTCCCGCTGCGGAGCCGTTATTAAGATTATTTCCAAAGCTTCCGCTTTCTATAAAAAAGGGAATATTCCCCTACTCTAGTAGTCTAGTTTAGAAAATAATATAAGTAACTTATATAAAGTATGAACATAAAGGCTACAGCACTTAAAAAAGTAGAGTTGTTGAACCCTGGGAATCTCTGTGCTCAGGATACCCTTTCCGATTCAAGAGTTAGTTCCTAAAAGTTTTTTTGAGTGTACCCCAAGGATAAACTTCCAGTTTAAGATTATATAGAAGTTTTATAGGCGGCCCCCTAAATCCCCATATAAGTATGGACAAATAAATACTTATGAAGCTGAAGCTCTCCTCCTTGCAAGGCTTCCGGAGTTCAAAATAAGATGCATAGTGAAAAAAGAATTACTATTTCGGAATAGCAGCCTTCAATTCTGTTAATTACAATAAGAATAAGAAATCTTAGGGTTAGTTAAAAGAAAAGTACTTGTAAGGTGTTTTGTTTACCTTAACAAATAAAGCTACTAAAGTAGATTAAGTTCAATATCTCAGCTTAAGTACCCAGGAAATAGAGATCCTAGGGGATACAAAGGAGTTTTATCTGTTCTGTATTGCTTACTGAATTCTGGTAGCTAGTTCTGCTGCTAGTTGAAGAACTTTTATTTCCTTGTGCATATGTCTCTAACATAGTTATTACTGTCAAGGTAAAAGAAATTTATAAACCGTATAGAGTAGGAGCTTCCAGGAACCTGGTTAAACTAAGAAAATCTATAAAATGGAGTAATTGACTTACTACCCTCTTCTCTTAATTAAACTGAAACTTGAAACAGAGGAATATGGGAGCAACTTACTTAGTTCTTTTCTCTATCAGGCTAACTTTCTTCTTAACCGCTAGACCTAACTAAACATCCTCATAATACCCCTATTTGGTTGGAAGTAACCCTTTTTCATTTAGTCAAAACTAACAAAAGAGTGCACCAAAACTCCTAGTATATACAAATTACACTCTGACGACTCTTATTCAAGTCTATATGATTTGGTGTCTTTTAAAGTAGACACGAAAATTTATATTACTAATAGGAATACTTTACCAATTCTGAAATATAGTAAGTAAATCTTTATTGAAAAGAATACCGTTAATGAGCAAAGAATCCACCAATAGAATAAGGGGCCGGGCCGACTTGTTAGATACAAAAAAACTAAAGCACTAAATTTATTCAATAAAAGTTGTGGAGTTAAAAGCAGCGTCTCAGCTAGATTTCTGAGAACCGGCGTATAAGCCGCATTTTACAGAATTTAGGTGTTAAGCAAAGAAAAGACTATAAATAGAGATGGATAAGTCCTTAACTTCTATAATTATAGAAACATCAGATTCTAAATCGAGTCTCTTTTACAAGTATAATTATTAAAGAATACTACCAAGTGTTTTCCCTGTTGCGAGAAGGTTTTGAGGAATATTCTATACCTTAAAATTCCACCTAAAATCTATATCCACTTATGTTCCGGAATTCTATTTCAGTACACAAAAGAAACTTCAAAAAGTTTGAAAAGCTGTAGAACTAACAAACTAGGGCCGATATATTATTTTTTTTAACTTTAACACTCCGATCTTCTAATCTAAATAAACAAGAAGAAATTACTAAATAAAATCGCAAGAAAACTAGCTAGCAAAAAAAAGAGAAGGGTCTTAGTTAAATATCAGGTCCATTTAATTTAATAGTTGTATCCCGCTGTAAAGGTTATGGCTTACCCCCGGTGATATCTAGCATAAAACAGAGATTGCCCTGTTGTTTAAACCCTTAAGCTTAAGGGGCTATAGAAACAAACCAATTGTACTTTTAAAAACTATAAATGGATATCCTAAGTTCCCATTTGAAAAGCAAGTACTTTGGATAAGCTCTCGATTGTATACGCTCGCAGTTATACATTTATAATTGTCAAATAATAGTTCTTTACTAGATTTCGAGGTAATGAAGTTAGGAAATGGGTATAAGTATTTAGTTATACCCTATGATTTGCTTTGTGGTTAATCTACACAAAGTGTTATGTGTGTCAGAGCAGTGATTCAAATAAAGCATAATCATTTGCTTAAAACTCGATTATTTTATGAGAAATTTTAGCAAAAAAGGAATGGTAAGAAGAGAATATAGATAGAGAAAGCCTAGGAATTTTATAAGAAGTAGACAATGAACTTTTCCCTCTATTTCTTTCTGATTAAGAGTAATAAGTCTAAAGCGGGCACTTTTTTGTCTGGAAGTTTAGTGTCTCTACACTTAAGTGGTGAATCTAGGAAGGGACCCACCCAGTAAGGGTTCCCGGCGATCGGAGTCCTATTTTGGTGTAGAACGAGTGGTTTAATCCTGAATTCATATCCTCCAGAATTACACTTATTCTAACCACATCCTTTCTTTTTATTGAGCCCATTTAGTTTAGTACAAAATCCTGTTGTATTACTCTTTATATCGATCTTAGAAGCTATTATATAAGTAGAATCCTAGAAGCCCCTGAGTCATTTAGTTGTGTCCTATCAAAAAATATTCGAAATCCACAAAACTTTGGCTTGGCTTTTAGCGGCTTTACAAGGGTCTCTTTTATCTTAAAATAGCCTTTCTTCTAATAAGGCATTAAAGGGTAGAATTTACTACAGATACTTTTTTTAACAAGAGCATTATCTGTATTTATTAGCTTGCGTAGTCAGTTACTGGAATTCGGTTTCAAAGAAGAGATTCTGTATTTACTTTATTTGCAAGAACAAATGACTTCCTTTGCTGTCTAATATCTCTAAGCAAGCTTACCCCCTCCTATGTCAGTAACTCCAGAGCACAAGAGGGAAATACCGTAGCTTAGTAGTATAACTATAGAATACTTAACTTAAATAACTATCTAGAATAACTTTGTGTTATATTACTATTATATACTACCTAAGGACTGGGAATAGACCCTCTCCATTAGATTAGCTCTACACCGGCTAGCTTCCCAAGACCATCTTACGATAGCAACTGTACACCTACTCTCAGTTCCACATCCCACTCAAGACTACTTGTCTTACTTCCTTGGCATAGATTGACCTTCTTGCTTTAGCAGCACAGGGTTTCAAAGACAGCTTTCATTGGACTTTACTAGCTTAGAGCTTACAAGAAGCAAAAGGGAGATTTATAGTTGGGTTTGGCCCAGATTACAGGGACTCTAGTTCTTACTGTTCGTTCTGTTGTTCCTAGGATTTGTAAGTGGTTATAACCAAAAAAAGTTTTCCCTCGTGAACAGTATTATAAAGTTTCGCTACCATCAAGAACAGGGAACAAATCATCAACTTTTATTGATTTTGTATTGTAGTGGGCATAAAAATTTCAAAATAAGAACCGATCCTATAAAGAAAATGCATTTCATACTTTTTACTCTGGTTAAAATTGAACAGCAAAAAAGTAGCATTCTACTCTTGAGAGCCTTGATTTTGGAGCCCATTTCGAGAATTCATTTTTTATGATCGCTATATATAGTAAAGTTCATTTGGTACTTTTAGCTAGGGAAGACTCAAAATAAAAGCAAGAATTAGGTTTTACATATAGCGAAAGTTATAAAAAAAGTGAAAGTATTTACTATAGGGGGGAGGGAGGGTTAACTTACTGGGATTTCTGGATTCTGTGTCACTTAAGTAAGTAAGAAATTATTATTCTTATATTATTATACGGGAGATTCCTCATAGTAAACAAACCTAAAGGCTGGTACTAAGCTAAAAGTCCTAGATATCTTCTGTACAAGTTTTAGTTATCAATTAAGGAGTCTCTAAGTAAATGCTAAGTGAAAAGGCTAGTGGGAATTCCATTTCAAATGAAGAGTCCTATTTTCATTTATCATTTAGAAGTGTTATATGTATGGGATTAGAACCTCTTACTTTCTATATTCTCCCTTGTGCGGGGTATTCTCTTAGTGTGTATAGGATATACTTTTGAACTTATACATTGTCTGTATTTTGTTAGCAACTATTTTATATTAGTATTGATTTGCGGGCTATGTCAGTTGTTTATTATGTTCCTTTTGTTTCTGGATTTCCTAGTTTCAGTCTAGTCATTTTAAAAGTTTAGAGAATATAATATATAAGAAATCAAAGCAAAGTCAAGAAATCCCGTTTTTTCCTTTTTCTTAGTGTAATAACTCTTCAATAACCCGTTCTAACGCTTGCTTATGCGGGTACTTCCAAGGCAGGTGCCAGGAGGATAAGAGAATAAATAAATAAATACAGATTGTCTTAGTTCTTGGCTTTGTAATGCAAGGATTTCGATCTAACCCCTACTATAATTGGCTTATTCATATTCATAAGAGGGTTCTACTCTTTTCTTTGCAATTTTCAGAGGTGTTCCTTTATTGTATGTAGATAGTTTAAGAGAGTTATAAAAGGACCTTATACAAGGAATGTGTTTCCAGTAAGAAGCTTTTTTAAGGATTTCCGGGAGTTCTATATACTAATTTCCTTAGATTAAAATCCAGCTGCTCCTGCTTGCTATTCCTTGACTTCCTAAGGAGAACCTTTTCACTTTCATTTTGAAGCTTAGCCATTAAGAAATGAAACCCTAGTATTAGAAATTTGATATTATACGGAAAGAGGTTGTTTTTAGATTTTTTTTATATTTATCTAAATAATTTAGTGTTTAACTTTACAAACGGATTTTTTTACTAGATTTGATTTATAGACATAGAGATAATTACCTAAAATTTCCTTAGCTCTTAAACTTCCCTTAAAGCTTCTAACTAATGATTTCAGAATACTAAGTTCATAGTAAATCGAAGCCTCAAAAAGCCTAATGTCGCAGGTTCAAGTCCTGTTTTATCCCTAAAATTTGAAAGTCAGAATCTCTTAAATAAAGTATTTTCTACAATTTGCAATATTTACTCTACTTTGATTCTTTCGGAATTTATCACATGCTCTCATTGAACACACTAAATGGACATTTCTCGAATGTACACGGGTTCGAACCCTGGTTCTTTCCTTTATCGAGAAACCCGCTTTTTAATATTTAATAAATCCTCGAAACAAAAAAATAACTCTTGGTTTCATACTATATACTAAGGGGGTGACTGTCTCAACTTAATAGGTCATAATAAGAAATAAAAATAATAAGTGTAAAAGTAGCCCTAAACGGAAGGGTGATAGTTCTAAAAAGTAAGAAATTGAACTGTTAAACACAAGAACTTGTATTCTTTATTCTTCGGTTAATAGAAAATTGATTCTTGGTTTTTTTAGACTGTAAAACTAACTAAAGGGGGCACGAAGGTATTATAAAAAAAGTCTCTGTGCAAAAGGAATAATATAAGCCTTGTTAGGTACTAGTTGGGCAGACTATGAGACCCTACTCATAACTCAAAATATGAGACGGCACTGCGTACCCTTATTATGTCACTGGGAGCTACTTATTATGTTTAGCTGGAGGACCCCTAGCTGTGCGCTATAATGTTTCGTTTCACTAACAAATTTTGAAATCCACAGGAGCTTTTTGCTAGTCGAAAACTAGGGATAACGCTATATCGAATTCATGAGTTTTATTTTATATAAATAAAGGTTATTAAGATAAGACTTCAATTCGTATGATCTTATTATTTATTGTGTTATAGCATTTAATTTAGTCCGATCATAGTAGTTTTAAGGTATATTTCATCTTTATACCCCTATCAGTATAAAACAGTATAAAAAGAAAAATGTTTTAATGTATAGCATGCATGTCATTCCGAACCTTTAGGTGTGTGAGACCTTAAGCACATAGATAAATAAAGTCTAATTTTCACTTTAACAAAGAGTCTGATTTAGACTTCGCTCGTATTGGTAAACTTACCCTATCTATAGCTTTGCCCTAACTCATTAAGATTATTAAAAGGAATTCCGTAGTCTACGGGGTATAATTTCCTTTTTAAAAGTTAGTGATAAGGAAAAGAAATCGGAGGAATGCCTAAGTTAATAGGAAATGTTTGCTTAAACCACCTTGCGCCGGGTACCAAAAAAGGGTTTTTTTTGTGTACCTTCGAGGGTTGGGAACTCTTAAAACACGAGACTGCTACGGAACTGATTAAGGATAAAATTCTCGCAAGATAATGAAGAAACAGTTTCATTCCAAGAATGTCTGTCTCTTTTTCTTATGTACTCCAATTTACATATTACTTACTATTGACCCAGCAGAACACCCTGAAAATCCCCTCATGATTAAGGCGTTAAAACCTTATAGTTACCGGTTCGAACCTCCGCGTGCCTACTTAATTTCACTTTGTCCTACCTCTACATTCATTCAATAGGCATCTACTCAGCACCTAAAAAGAAGTTGATTATCTATAGAATTTCAGTGATTCTATTCTCATCTTTTACTTTTTTTGAAGCTCATAAAGAAGTAATTATTTGAAATTTCAAGTAATAGAATTGCTCATATAAATTCATAAAATGAGTTTTTTGCTCTAGTAAACTTTGAAGAAAAGTTGTGAATGGTTAACTTTATATATAAGTATCCTATCAGGAATGAGTAGAAAATTACTTGATCCCGGCCCTACTAGATAGAGTAGGGTATAAAATCTTAGGGCATCCTGGTTTTAAATATTACTGTCTGAAACGGATCGTACGAGTATTATACTGGAATTGTTTCAACTATATTATATAACCTTAATTATAGTATAAAGGAACTCCTATTACAAGGGTAAGTAAGTGGGAAGTAGGATACAACAAGTAGTTTTAATATATTTCACTTTTTTTAATAGAGCCATTGTAACATTCCGCTGCTGTAAGTTTGGAATTCGGAAAAATAATAAATAAGATAATATATAGTCAGTCACTACTGCTCGTTAAATAAGTGCTAAATAAGCACCCCTTGCACATCTGGCCACATTAAAAAAAGTTTGGTTTGACAACTCAGCACTTAAAACGGAAGCCCTGAAAAAATCTTAAAAGGAAAATTCCCACTATAATTTCAAAGGGTAATGCGTTCTTTTCTTGACACTTTACCAAATAGGACAGGACCCAAAAAATTAAGGTTAAACTCGTTTCGGTAAAATGCAGGAGCTTAACTTAAGGGAATGCCTCCATATTAGAAATCCTTAACTATGGTTATAACTTTTTTTCTATAATTTTATTAAAGATGCTCGATGCTCTTTGTCTTATACAAAAGTTAAAGCTATTTCCTTACCGAGAACCTAACTGAAATACGAGATAGTCAGTTACAGAGAGGTCTTTGAATGGTTAGTTTTGGGGTATGCTTTAACCAAAGACCGAGAAAGTATGGGATTAATTCAAGTATGCTAGTCCATCTGAAAAAGGGGTTGTTTAAAAACATGGGTAACTCCTCCTTTTTAAGCTTATTGATACCAGTTCAAGCTCGTACAGTAAAGAGCCTTCCTTTACTTAGTTGATACAAGATTTTGGGGTCTTTCTTGTAAAAGGACCTTTACTGGACCTATTCCCATAGAGCTTTTTTATTTTAAGGATCCAATCTGTGTCATCACTCGAAAATACATACCTAAATACTGAGCATCCTTACTCGTTTACTAGCGGGGCTAGTATTCGTTGTGAAGACAAAGGAGAAAGAAACTGTTAACTTAAACCGAGGCTATAAGATTCTAATAGCTTGCTCATGCACAACCCCCTTTTCTTTTATTTGTTGGTAAAAATATGAAGAATATGCTCCGTCTTTCTTAAACACAAATAGAAAAAAAGGCATTAGCCAGGAAACTTCTGTGGAATTCCTATTTTGATAGAGATGAGGCATCCTGTGAAATTTGTATGTTTGATTTTTTTCCATCTAATATATTATATAGGGTTACCAAGTCCTGTGGGAGAAACTTAGAAAAGTCTAAGAAAAATCTTAGTTGAGAAGTAACACATTATATACCCTGGAATAAGTAACATAAAGTAGCAATATGGTACCAGAGAAGCTTTTTGTTTTTCCTTGATTGACTTGCTCTTATTCTATTTACAAGGAACAAAACTAAGAAAAGGCTACAATATAGTACAGGTACAGTTGTAGAGGGTCCTCGGTCTGGGGTTGTTACTCAATATTGAGATGAAGTTAGCTTGTTTCTGTCTCTACTCTAGGAGTATCCGATTTAGATTTCTTTTTATAATATACCCCATTTCAGGACCTCATGAAGACATCATAAAAGTACAAAGTACTTAGATTACTAGCTAAAGTAGAACTCAGGACAAGTCTTAACAAGCAGAGGAGAGGAGAGCCCTGCTAAGGGTAAAGTCTAAATAGGTCTATACTATGAAACTCCTTTTCTTTTCGGTTGTTAAATCTCGCAGGAAAGTAGAAATCAAGTACAGGAATTTTTAAGTTTCATTATGTTAATTGGGTTTTTTACTTACCCCCGTTTCTCAACTCAAGATTTATAGGTTTTCTTTGCTCTCAGCTTTTTTTTAAGACTCTTATCTTAAGGGTAGATGCATTTCAAAGAGAAAAAATTCTAAATTGTTTACTTCACACTTTGTCTCAACTAAAAAAAGCTGGGATTTTCGCTTATACATCTTGGTTTACCTCTTTCATCTTTGGAAGTACTACATAAAGCTCCCGGAATAACAAGGAGGGGGCATTAACTGCAGTACAAAGCAAGGACTAATCCCTAATAAGAAAAAGCTTCTAGTCTAGATAACTTATCCAGAAAAGCCCCTTTATTTAGTAAAGAGTATACAAGGAGAAAATTGAAACACTTCGTAGTAAACTCAAGGAGATACTGGGTTACCCTTATAAGTTCCAATTAAGGTAAGGATTCTTTTGACTGCTGGCGCAGGAGTCTAAAAAAAAAAAACGGAGTAAGTATTAAATCTAGAGATTTACATTCTTAGTTATATCAAAATATTCCGTGCAGTTTTTCCAGTAATAACGTGTTTCCTAGGAGGAATGTACTAATCTGAATAACAATAACTGGACAGCCCGGGAGTAGGATCCAAGACGCGCAAAAATACAAGATATAGAACTTTATTTAATGACTAATTAAAAGCGGAAATGACTGGGTCAGTACCTGTTTTGGTTTTGAAAGGAATCTCTAAATTTCCGGAAAATGTGAATCCTCGGTTACACAAAGTTTAGAAAGCAGCAGGCAATACGGATTTTGCTTGAAATATACGTTTTTGAGAAGTCGTTCGGAAATTAATTGTCACTTTTAATAGAAATTGTAAATGCCTCCGCTCGCTACTCGCTTGGTTGGTACACTCCTCTCAAACGTGGGTCCAGATATAGTAGTCTATTTCTAGTTAATTCAGTAAAAGGAACCCCGCAACATAACAAAAATGACACCGGGCCTCCTTTGTACATGACATGCACTTGAACTTAAGTTGGTAAAGCACCTTTGGTCTAAAGTTTGAAATGTTGCATAAATCCTTTTCCTTAAGTGAGAACTAACTCTCGAGGATAACACAGGAAAATGGCCTTAGAATTGATTATATTACTGATTAGGATTCCCAGTTCTTATTGATAACCTTTTTTCTTTTGAGACAGTAGCGAGGCCTAGTAAGAGTCCTGATAGCCGGTTTTCAATCAAAGGTATACTTTTATTAATTTAAGATTCATTTTTTCCGCTGTAACGGGGTCTATTTTATACTGTGCCTTTTATTTTTTAATAGTTAGGAGCTCTTAAGAAGAAGAAGAGTTTTTAGTTCTCAAGAATGCACAAGCATATCCCATATTTTAATATTGGGAATTACGGAACTTAATATTTTTTTACAAAGTGTAAGAATCGGAACAGTAGGTAACGTAATTTTGAAAGCATTACTTATCCCTTTTATAACAAAGGAAACTGGCAGAACCCTTTTTACTTATATCGAAAAAGTTTCTCTATTTGCCAAACGGCAGTAAACTAATTGCATAGAGCTAATTTCATTAGTGGTAAACAGGATTAGGTGCATAACTAGGTGCTCGCTTTTGTTTGGTGTTAGCTAATAAGGAAATTCCATATAGTCCTTTAATTTATATCTCATAGAAAGTTCTACGCAATTTTTGATCCTAAAAAAACTTCCTATATTTAGTTACATAAAACGCTAGCCGAATGAAAAGGTCTATTGCAAAACTCTCGATATAGTTAAAAAAACCTGTATAGGCAGTATGTGCTATTGGTGTAACGAAAAGTTATCTAAAGCATACTGTACTAAGTTTCTCTCTTTTCTATTTAAGTATCTTATCTTATGACTATTATATTCTTCTGCATTTACCTGACAAAAGGTTGTAGTAACTTCGGTCTTTTTCTTTTTTCTTTATCCGTTATTCCTGGCTTTTACTTAAAATGAACTTTGAAAAAACCTGTTTTTTCTATTCTAGCAAAGGCCCGGACTTTTCGATGCTCTCTTAATAAAGTACTTCTTATCTCTGCAAAGAATACACGAACTTCTACAATTCCACTACTAGGAACCCTTTTGAGCAGTAAACCCACAACCTTCTCAAAACGTAGAATTCTTTTGTTTTATGCCAATCAAGCTTCGCGAACATTCGCTTTTTCTATCTTAGAAATCATTGCTATTTATGAGACAAACCCCTATCCCTGCAGTTGCATTCTAAAACATCCAATTTTATAGAATTTCCACAAAAGAATAAAACTGTAAGAGATTAAAAGGGTTCCCAGGAAAAGGTACATATTTTAGAATAAATCGCACTCAGGTCTGGCTCAGATGGTACAAAAACTACCCTAATAATAAAGACCACATGCTAACACTAACTCGTGTAACGTAACTGGTTGTATAACAGGTTTTGGTATTGCTCTTACTTAATTGATCTTGGATTTACTTTCGTTTCAGTTTTTTTCTTGAGAGTTTCATTTAGTCTAGGTTCTGGACAGTTAGATTTAAGGAATTCAAGTAGGACTAAAGTCATTTGTATTTTTTAGATCCGAGTTTTCTAGTTCTAGTGGGTTGGTTATTTTTCTTTATAGTGTGAGGTTAACTAAACTTAATATATTCCTTGCATTTCCTTCCCTTCGTTACTTCCAGTCAGGTAGAGAGATTTATGTATTCCCTATCTAAGGTTAATCCTCTAAAACGATAAGCTACAGGGAACAAGAGGGAATTCTTCATGAAAGTTACCCCCTTACATACAGACTAGAACAGCGGGCTATGTAAGTCTTTCCATTAACTGGCTTTGCTACACAAGAAAGAACTTCCAATAAGAAAAGAAGTAGCTCTTTATTAAGTCAGGACCACTCCTCTTGTCCCTTGTTCTTATCATTAAATTAACAGAGGAAAAACCCTAGAGATTGAGTACATCCCCAAGAACGAAGTGAGGGAGGTTCAGGCCAGGATCAGGATAGTATATTGAGTATACCTACTTAGACTCTTAAGAACAACTGGAAATGCTGTTTTTTGCTGGAAACCAAAAACTTCCCTTAGCTTTAACTAAAACTTGACTTTAGGAATTGGAAACACTGAAAACAGACTTACACAAAAGCCTAGAAGGAATTCCCAGGGCTTAATCCCTCAGTGCCCAGATACTATAAAACAAGAACAGGCTTTCATTGGACTTCGTTTACTTCCCAAGTCTTAAGTTTTCTAGAGACACCCCTAAGACTCTCTAAATAACTCTAGCTAAAAAAGATACCACATACAGATTCTTTAGAAAGAAACCAAATCCTGAAGCTACTGTCTATTGTCTATAGAATACCCTTTCTTGGGCGGTTTAGATACCTTTTTTATAGTATGTATAGGGTTTTTTATAGTATGTATAGGGAGAGTAAGAGTACATTTTCAGAGGGTTTAGAATCTCCTTACTTTATTTAGTAAAATAGTCAACTTTTAATATCTAATAAAAGTCGTTAATACAAAAGTTTTATCTGAAGTCATATACAAAAAGAGAAAGATTTAAGTGGAAATTCTTTTAAATGTGACACGCACTCGGGAAATACAAGAAACTCTTACCTTCTAAGAACCTAACTAGTCCTTTTTTTTTTTCAAGAGTCTTCCTTTTAGACTGCCTTTTATAAGACAATAAGGACCTTTGAAACGCTTACGATACGGGGTTTATATACAACTATTTTCATGGGTTTACCCATTTCTAGAATTTGATTTAGTAAAGGTTTCTACAGTACTAACCAAATTACGTCTATTTCAGGGTTTCCTTTATATCTACTTTATAAAATGAAAATCTGTAGGGACTTTTTTTCCAAACGGATGCGCTACACCTCACGAAACTCCGTATGCTTAGAAATCGACTTGAACCAATGACCAAAGAATTCTCCTCTCCGTGCTTTGCTCTACCAGCGGAGCTATCTAAGTCTTTGTAGCTAAACCTGTCCTGTGATTTGGATTCTTTATATGGGCCTGCCTTAGTCTTGATACCTTTTCTTAGTCTTATAAAAGTCTTATGAGACCCAGGAAACCCTCACAGTAAATTAAAGAGTAAAGGGTCATTTTCTAATGAGGAAGAGAACCCCAAAAAAAGGTATAAAAGCAGTAATAATTAGAAAAGCAAACTACGGAGGACCCCGTTAAATAAATTACTTAATACTTTGATCTAAGAAATGCATTTTGGAGTTTTATACAAAAATTGATTTAAGCCTATCAGAATATGTTATCCTTTATACCTACTATACGAATCCAAAGGGGATCCCCCAGTATTACAGCCCCCAGAACTTTGACCTCTTTTTAGTTGCTAACTCTTCTCAAATCAATTTCTATACTAGGTTGCTTACGGATAAAGCGGATTACTCTATTCGCCTATAATTTAGGGACTTGCCAAGAGGTATGTAACCCTTCACCGAGGAGAGGAAAAAAGAACAAGACTTAGTTTTCGGTAAAGTACAGAGTTTTAGTTTGTTATATAGAATCGGGTATTCTTAAGTTTGTATGCTTACGAGAATCTAGTTTGCAGAGTGCACTTAAGCAAGTTTTCTTATTATTATAGTTTTTCTGTATCTGGTAAAACCCTTACTTAGGAAATCCCCATTTAAAGGGTCTAGCCTCTAAAGTAGCCATTAGACGTCTCTAGATAATAAGAATTCCTGAATTTATTAGAATAAATTAAAGTGGTTGTTTAGTTTTAAAGTAAGGAAGTTGCAGAAACCGTTTTTTTGTTATTCCTCTATTCTGGATTTTTACAGATAAGTATCTTTTCTCTAGCTCTAGGAAAGTGAAAAAAAAAAAGTAAGTAATATATAAACGGAAGTTCTTTCTTTAACTAACTGGTAGCTTTTCTAGTTCTGTAAGGTTTCCTGGGAATCCCGGTTATTAAGTTCCTGAACAAGGGAAAGGTTCCCCAGGATTTAGAATATATGAGAACGTTTTTCGGGTCAATCAAAATGTATCAGCTAAACAGGCAATAAATGTTACTTGAGATATAAACTTTGGTTGGGGTTATGCTCTTTATTGTATTAAGTTTCATATTTTATGGAAAGTCTTTACTGAATAAGATTCTTTTCTACTGGGATTTCTTCTTTATCCCTATCTATTTCTATTATATCCTATAGATACTCCTAGTACTCTAACAACTACAGGCTAAGAAGTCTTATTATATAATTATATAAAATGACCTTTCAAGAAACAAAAGACAATATTAGTACAAAACCGGCCTAAGAGGTTCCTTAATTCAGGATAAAAGATATATATTCCGGGGTAAGCCTTAAAAAAGCATTGATATCCGGTTGCTAGGCCAAGAGTTTCTAGGTTATCTGAGAGTTAAGGTAGGTTCTAGGTCTTTAAGAAACCCGGTCTTTTCTGGGAAGTCACAATTACAGATTGTAAATAAGATTTTTATTAGCTAAAGTAAAGAAGTTAATTTGAAAGTCTGGTTTTTGCTGTTTTTTGTGTAAGTATGTACTATACTGGATTACCATAAAGAGTTAACCTTCTCCGGTCGGTAATATAGATTTCTTTCTGTACTTTACAAGGTTTCTATCTTCCTTTTCGATAAAAAAACGGGGAACAAGGGGTTCTTTATCCTTTTTCTTTAAAGAGTCAGTTCTTAAGTTTGTGTTATTTCCTTGTTATCTGTATCAAAAAAAAGGAATATAAAACTGCAAGGAAGCTCTTTAATGGTAGCTTTATACAGGTCTGTAAGGTAACTTTTCCCGGGAATACATCCTATCCTAAGATCAAGCTTCTGAACAAGTGGAAAAGTGAAATATGGGATTTTTCTGTCTACCCTGTTTTTTAGGATCTCGCTAAATAGATAAAATGGAATTCCTAAACCATATAGTAAAGGTTCCTAGTTTAAAGAATTAGAATGTAGGAAATCCAACACTTTATGAGCTAAATGTACAAACACCAGGTACCTAAACAAAGACACTTTAGATATAAACTGGGGGAAGATTATTCTATAGAATTTGTATTCCAGTTTAGTATTTAATTTGTTGGAAATAATTAGTAAAAAGGGCTTTAGATAGTCAAATTTTCGGGAATATAAAGAATTGAAGCTAGAGTAATGGAATTTGTTTGCAGTGAAGTCCAGTGAGAATCTGTTTTATAGTGTTATTTATGTCTATGGTCTTGCTTTTTTTGAAAGAAGACTACGACTCCGGGATAACCCTTAGTGGATTGGAGGTGGGTATCCTTATTAAATGGTACGATACTGGAATAAACTTGCTCGCTTAAGTATCTGGTTTCATATTCTTGGATAGGACTCAACTAAGTCTGATTCACCTTTTTACTACTCTAATTTAAAGCACAGCCCAGGGCTACTTTCTTTGATAGGATCTATAAGCTAAACATTGAAGAAATAGAGTCTCGTAATTTTAGTGATTAATTCCCTTTCTTGTTTTATTTTAACTCCTAGTATATATTGGACTCTTGTTGGTTGTTACCCGGCCCTGGCATCTCAAAGATTATAGAGATTACAGTGAATGGGAGACACCTTTTCAAAAAAGAAGTTTCTTTTCCCCTTTTACCTCCAAACACTTATAAGACACCTGTACTAACCCTTGAGGTAACTCTTATGACATATACTGTTGTAGACACTGAACTGACGCTGATTGATGGTCAATCTAGATCTTCTTTGTACTTGGATGCTAGATAACACTCTAGGAACCGGAAACCCTTTGAAACAAACCCTACTAAGGACCCCTCTTTCTTAATAATGTCCAACACTGTAGTTAATGAATGCTATGACGTCCGGTAAATAAATAATAAATAGGAAATTAATTAGTAAAGTTTGAATTGGCAAAGCAGATCGTTTTGAATTCAAAATAAAATGAAAAAAGAGTAACTTCTTATCTTGTTTAGTTATGAGTGCTTTCCTTACCTCTAGTGGATTCATTCTAAAACTCCCTAGAAAGTAACCAATAGAAAGATAGTTAACCTCTTTCTTATAGAACTAGAAAGCCAGGGAACAAGAGTAATACACCTAAAACAACTAAGACAATCCTATACTATCTATACAAACTAAAACACACTATATATGTTTAAGGGAGGAATCCCCTAAGACTCCTCATCATTACAGTAAACTATAAGACTAGAACTCCTGTCTATACTAATACTAGTACTAATCATAGATATATAAATAGATTAACCTAATAGGGGTTTCCCTAAGCTTCTAAACTAAAAAAAAAACAGAACCTATTACCGAATCCCTGAGCCAAACTTACAGGATTACTTCCTTGTTGTAAAAAGGACGGAGTCTATAAGCTAAGGCTCTCTCTAAATTAATCCTTCTGGGACTAAAATCTCGAATCATATATAAGTTTTCTAAAATAAGGGAAGCAATAGATACAAAGATTTGTAATAAAAAAACCAAACCCTTTCTAAAGGACTCCGCAAAGTATTAGCAAAAATAAGTACTTACAAAGGTATACCGTAACAGATATTTAACCTTATATAATGAATGCATAGAAGCGCCCTTTTAAAATCCCTATATATAAGCCTAATCACTCTGGAAAGGAATCTTGTAACTTAGACAGCCTTGATTGATTTTGTAGCTACTGGTATATTGGTTTACTGAAGAAATTTCCTTCTTCTTATTCTAGAGCTAGCCCTCATTCAGTGAGATACCGGTTATTACTAACACTTAAATTCACTTTAAGACATTGCTTTTCCGGTAAGTTTCCGCTTGACAATTTTAGTAAGGAGATTTGCCTTAGAAAATCCTAGAGTAAGAAACTGAAAAGAGGTAGCTTGAGGTGTCGTTGTTAACGTTAAGGAGTTAGTAAAATAGCGAATTCTAATTTAGCAGGGATTTCTTGCTTATAAGTTATAAACTTCTCAGATTGATTTGGCTTTAGTTTGGAAAGGATTGCCTTAAATAAGGGGATTTTCTACTGCGAAAAGGCAAGGTCTTTTTGAATTAGAGAAATTGAAATTATTTCATTGGGATTGGAATGAAAATAGGCGCTCTCCTGGGTAGTATAAAGAACCTCTTTAGACATATAGTATCGCACTTCTGAGTATGACACTTTCCTGTAGTATAAAGCGTAACTTATGCGTTCTCTGTTACTGAAATCCCACGGGTATTCGTTTCTACCGACTATAGAATAAAGTACTAGCGGACTCCCCGCTATATTGTGCGTACCCCCTCTGTTAAACTTGGTAAGATGACTCGACTCCTAATATTAATATACTATTAAGTGAGTATCCTCCCGACGCGATAAAAGCATAGAACAAGAGGCATTATTCTTTTTAAGAGTTTCCCTGAAAGAAGTGAATTAAAAAGTAAGGTAAATCCCGTTATAGCTTTTCTAGTCTGTGTTTTGGGATTCAAGAGAGAAGGCAATTCGGTAATAGTTGTCCTTAAAACAGGAGGGATGCACTTAAATTAAAGAGTTAGTTCTTATTAGTGCTGTCCTATAGTATCTCTCTCTAGCAAATTCTGGGTGAATAATTAGAAGATAAAGGATTGACTGGGCAGTAAGACGAAGCGAAAGAGTCCCTTTTTTTTTTAGAGTTTTTAGTGTGCTTTAAGTGTAAGGAGTTCTATCTCTAGTAGTTTGAAAGCTTAGTTCTTCTGTAGTAAACAACCTTATTTCGCGAGCCAAGGCAAGTGAAAGCTAATATCTCTTAACTAAGAATCGTAGATGCTTAATGAGCCCACTCTAATCCTCCGTATCTTTTCAATCCCGGTCAATCGAAATAGATTCTCTTCAGCTGAAATAGAATAACCACTTCTAATCTTTCTAACTGGATACAGTCTCTGTCATTCAATGCTTGTTATAACTGATCTAAGGTCTTCTTCTTTGATTTGAATTGAATGCTGTCTTTGGACTTTGGAATGCGAGTCCTCCTAATACTCCTAATGAATTAATTCCTAAACTCATTAACTTGAAAGCAATTGCTTGTACTTGTCCGATCTATCTGTACCGGGGTAAGGTCTTAAAGAAAATATCTTTCTTTGGTCTGAATATCCAGTAAACTGAATCTCTTTGTTTTGTAAAGACCTTAGGACCCTGCCAACCAAGTAAGTGTATACTAATGTGGGATTCCCGGTAGTCTATTTGTCTATTTAAAGATAGTGAGGTTAACATAGCCTTAAAAATAGATCCAGTTTGGGAACCATGCCTGACAAAGGAAGCTTGTTCTTATCAGCTAATGGAATGCAAAATGTGCCAAATCTCCAAGAAATTCTTGAACTAACTGATACTCTTTGTTTTAATATCTAACTAACGCAAGGCAAAGAACTTCACTCATCCTATATTATACTACCTCATTCTATATTCAGGAAATGATCTTTATAAGTTATTAGATGCCTTAGCAAGCTCATTTGCTCATTTAGAGATTCTTTGACTCCAGTTCATGTATCTATCTTTACAAAACAAATAGACTCTGTATTTATCAGTTTATGTCTTTTTTAAGAATAGAGCAATGATCCTGCCAGAGATGCGTAAACCATGTAACTGCCACTTTACTTCTACTTAGAAAAGTTTCTGCATTTTGTCAAAGACCTTTCTATTTTGAAAGATATAATAAGAAAAGCTTTCCTCTTCTGGTTGCTCAATTCCTAGATTCCTAGACTAGAGGAAACAAAGGTATGAAATGACTCTATGAGGCTCTCATTATTCTAATAATTGTAGGAGATCCTATATTTTTATTTTGAGGCTTTCTAAGTTCCTGGAAAAGTAACATATTATATACTATACATTGGAATTGATAAAGAATTTCATAAAGAGCAAGTGTCCACCAAGAATACCAACTAACTTCCTTAGGCTCGCTAAGACAAGATAAGAATACGGAATCTAAGGTCCCAAGTAATTAAAGAGACTATTCATGTTCTTTCTTAGACTCCTAGCTTTCCTAAAAAAATCCTTTAAGGAATTACTAGAGTACTTACTAAACAATTTTACAGAAATTCCTGCAAATACACTCTCTAAGAGTTACTCATTATCCCGTTGCTGGAACTTCCTTTTAAGATAATTCTGAATCTCTTGCCTAAGGTTTTGCTCGTTAATAGCTTCTTTTTTTTAGCTTTATTGATTTATCTTCGAAAGAACTTTTAGAGAACTGGTTTCAATTTATCCATTATATTCTTACAAAATGTGAGTGAATTACACAAGCTGCCCAGAAAATGTACCTCTTGCCTTTCAATTGGTCTTAGCATTAAGAGTTATATTGGGTCTATTTGCTTGGGGGTTGTATAAAAAGAAAGTTCTCATAAACAAACAGCAAGCTCCACTTTGTATTCATTTTTTTTTTGTTCAAAGCAAGAAGAAGAGACTCCAGCCACAATAGGCAAGTTATACCTTCGAATTACAAAAATTATAAACTAAACAACAAAACCGAGTTATACCTGACTAGAATAGCACAATACCACGGATACTGGTATAAACGCAGCCAGCTTTAACAAACCCAAAAGACTCTTAAGGAATTTCTTAACTAATACTTTATAATGAGGTTTTCCAGTATAAAGCAAAATGCATATCCTAATACCTATTTAAATAATAGGTGTTTGGCATTGATTGTTAAAAAAAAAAAGCACTGCCGGATGCCCGTAATATATTTTATTAAACTAAACAAGAAGGCTTTTGCCCTCAATGACATATAATTAAGTAAATTAAGCAGCATTGCTTTGTAGGGTCTTCTTACAGTCAAGTCATTAGAAAGGCTTTTTAACTCTACTTATGAATGAAGAGGCAGGGTTCCGGTCAAGGAATTAATTAATTAATTTAAAGGGTCGCCCCTATCTTTCTTTACGGGAGTTCAATCTCCAAGGTTTACCCTCTAAAATTTCTTGTTGTAGATTTTAAGGGGTTGATAAACAATCAGATACTCGTGCGAATGTACTCGTATTCTAAGAGAGGGTCCCCGCGCAATCGAATTACTTAGCCTGTTACTACTCTGATAGATATCAAAGTCCCTTAATTTTTTCAAGGTTGAACAACTCTGGTGTCTAACAGGAAAGCTTAAAAAAAAAAAGGGAAGCTCCCCTAGGATCAATCAGGTGTTTCCTACTTACTAGCTTTTTTTCTGAAAACTGCGAATCTTCTAAATTGATTTGCTTTGTAATATCTACCAATCAATAAGTTTTATGTTATACTCGGTTTATTTCTCTAGAGCAGAACTTAGAAGAATAGGATTTAATATCCTCAGATTATCTCGGGTAATTGGGTAGACTAGACAGTGAAATCGTGGTTTTGTACTCTCTAGTAAAGAAGCTTTTAAGATACTCACAAAAAAAGGAAAAGATTTTTTATTCTCATTCTCCTCAGGGCCCCTTTTTATCTATTTTCTTATGCCGCACAAGTGTATTTAACAGATTTTAGATTCTTTTCTTCGACGCACTCCTTGCCTTGGAGAAAGAAATAGAACTTCCGTTATTAATAATTATATCCCTAAGCAAGCGTCAGAAAACTTGAATGGATAAGTAAGGGCACACAAAGAAAAGAGGGGGCTTTTAGTCCTCATAACTATAATACGTGTAAACTCGAATCACCCAGCAAAGCCATTAAAAATTCTTTTTTTTGTAAATATAAAAGGAATTAACCCCAAATATTCCGTACTACTATAATATAAGCAATTGTTTTCCACTCGGTAGGGAAGCTAAGGCGCTTACTTTATCTGGAAAATTCTAGTGTTCTTTAATTCATATCAAAAGAGTAAACAAGGGAAGTACGTAATCTAAAAGTATTCCTAAATAGAAGAGTCTCAATTACACTGTATAATAGGGTACAGTAGATTTTTTTCTTTTACAGGACAATACAATAATATTCAAGTCAAGCCTTTACCTTTTTTTTTCGAGGTCGAGGGCAACACTTGTTAAGTATATCCAGTAAATTAAGTTGTTATAAGTGGAGTAGACGAGCCTGCTTAATTTCGGACTTTTAAATTAGATAAGTTCTTTTCTTATTCTTCTTCCAGTCCTATTTAACAAAGCTTTTTGGAAATTAAATCTAAGTTTTACTACTTTAGCGTTTTTGCATCATTTTGCAACCTAGTGAGAAGGAGCTCCTCTGTTTTGTTTTTTTGGGTTAGTAATTGAGAGCTATACCCTGAGAATATGCCCGAAAAAAGTAAAGGTGGGGTTACAAATGCCAATATACTGATACTAGGATTAGGATTAGGATTAGGATACCCTAGGAACTAAAAAAAGGAAATTGTCATACCATACACGAAAAACAACTTTAAACTTAGTTAGAAAATAAGTACAAGCAAGATATGAAGTATTAAAACATAGGAACTGCCTTGTATTTTCAACGCAACTCTCTGCTATAATATAATATAAAAAACTGGATACACTAATCAAACTTCTATGGAAAAGCTCTACTTGGGGACTCTTAACAATTGGATTTTCACAGGGTTGAGTTTTTGTTCTTCTATATTTGATCCTTTAACTATTTTCTATTAAGGAAATTTATTAACTATTTACACTAGAATTGAAACTGTATGTACTCGTTATTCTACTGAATGTTAATCTAGTACTCCTAACTAAGCTGTCACTGAAAGGTAAGATCCACTAGCTCCATTATAACTAATCCAGTAGTCAGTAACCCGTTAATCCTATTCCGACTACTTAATGCTTTAACACAGCCATCTTTAGCGAACCCCAAACAAGGAAAAGCCAAAAAAAAACTCTACAAAACCCGCCCCTTTAAAAGCTTTATCACTAAAAGAATTCCCTCTAGTATTGCTTAGAAGTTTTTGGCAAAAAAAGGACTTTTTCGATACAAGCAAGAAATTCTTTAAGATTTTTTCGGACATCTGGGAACTTTTTTTTCAAACAGGGGCAGCTCCTTTTGGTAGTTTTTATGGGCCTGGCCTGAGAAGTCTTACAGGAAAAGCTTCCTAATAACTAGAGTATCTTACCCTTAAATTCTAATCCAGTACTGACAGACAAGATTCGAAACTACAACTTCCTCGATTAGCAAATAAGATGAGGTAACTCGAGGTTTCTTCAACAAAGAATATCCCCGTAGGTAAATTAGGATACGCTATTTATACACGTAGTACGTATTAAAAAAAGAAAATGGATACCCCTTCTATGTTGTTATAAGAGTTGTGGAAAAGCAAAGCCCTATAGAACTTTACCTCTGGATTTTGTGTACCTCTCTACTTATAAAGTAGGTAATTTCTATGTAAACTTGTTTAAGTCCTAAATGGATTTATTTACTAATCTAGGCTGGCTATGATATTTAAAGGTCCCCAGACTTTTACGTAACTTGAGTACCCCTCAAAAGGTGCAGATTTGTTTTATGGCTTGTAACACAAAAGTAAACCCTTCTTCTTGGCTAGAGGACGTAGGAAATTTCTGTCTAAGTTTATTCCCTGAAAATTTGTTAACACAGGACTCCTCTCATAAAAAACTCAATACTGTGTAAAGGATTTCTGTAATCAATAAGTTATACTGAGCATATATCCTAGAAAAAAAGGCGAACCCCTGTAGTATAGTTGTAAACGCGAGCCTCTATTAGATTAGCTGTGAAGAAATTACGTATATATAAGTAAGGTACTATTAGATACTCTTTTAGGATCCTTTACTTCGGTTACAAGATTTAAAGCAGTTAGTTATTTAGCAATTATGGGGGCCCCCTCTTACTTCTCTGCTTAAAAAAACTTTGTCATTTTTTCAGTTTGAGGTATAGTAACTTAGTTTTTCATACATGGATAATCTATATAGCAAGCACTTCAGTGACAAGAAAACAGTACCTTGGGCAGTGCAATTTAGTTGTCCTTTGTAGATTTGACAATTACTTTAATTTAGAGTAGGAAAGAAAATGAAGTAAATCTGGAATTCGGCATTCCCTTGGATCATTCAGAACAAAAAATATAAGTAAGTATAAGGAAGATTTTAGCATTTTGATTATAAGCTTCAGTATTCATTTCATTAGGAAATTCCTAATATTATATAGGCGAAGAGCTAGAAGTATATCTAAATTTGGGCCTTATCCTTTATAGAATGGGAATTGAAACTTTTAAACTAAAGAGGTAAATGACAGTTTAGAAACATATAAGAACCCTACTTATAATATAAAGCGTATAATATAACTATTGACTTTATTAAGGGTATAGAACACTTACCAATCAACACGTAGCAATTCTTGTCCAGTGTCTTACGCCTTGAACCTTGTAAAATCGGATAAAAGTCTTGCCTATTTTAAAACTTCTCTAAGAAAAGCAATTTGTAGTAACCAGTAACTCTAAGATTTAACCCTTAACGTGCTCTAGCTAAGACCCCGCACCTCTGAGCTAACAGTTTTTTTACTACTCCTAACAGGAAACTAGCAATCAGCTCAGGAATTTTCCTCTCATGTAGGAGCAAGATTTAAAGGAACTAGGATTTAGTCGCCTGAGGTTGGGAAATATTCTACCAAATTCTAAAGTAAACAGGAGTAACCCTGACTAGTAGTATAAAACTACGTCTACTAAGCTGAGAAAGTCTCAAAAAAAACGAAAATGAGAAATAAGAAACTTACAAGATAGACCCTTCCCAGGAGATATTTGAGCCTTTAGAGCTCTCTTACAGCTAGTATTTCTCTTTATATTAGTATTCTCTAGTAAGGCGCAGATGAAAGTTTATCTTGATTCCGATCTAAAGGTGTAATTCCTTCTAGAACATACCCTAACTAAAGTGTGACTCTAATACAATCTAGCTAAGGTATACACTCATAACCCAAACCCACCCATAACTACCTCGAAACCCTAATAATCAACTTGTCTGCTCAGTTCTGTGGAACTGCCGGTCTTGAAAGCTAATGCGTGCCAATAAGTGCTATCAATTACAGGGACTCGATGGGTCAAGTACTGTCGATCGAATAGGAGATATCGGTATGCCAAGTAGCATGTGGAATAGATAATAAGGAAACCCACCAAGGAAGACTCTCTTGGATGCAAAGTCTGTAACTCTTAGGTCCAACCCTTAAGGAACACTCAACTTAACACCCAAAGAAAGTCAATATCAATAACCGCTATGAAAGCCATGTCAGTAACTCTAGGCCTAAAGCCAGCCTAAGGAATTAAGGAACCCGAATATAGAATAACATATTACAGACTTTCCGATTGTACTAATTCAATTCCTTAGAACCCTACTTAACTACTCTAATGAGGGTACTGCCAAGATAGTATTCGAATTTCTTTGTCGGTGTAGCTCTATTTATATACTCTTGACAGTGACAGCTCGATCGAACCTACCCTTGGACTCAGTAAACCAATCAATTACTAAAATGACTACATCTCTTTTAAACCTACACAGAAACAAATACAAGTCAACTTGGCTTGGCCGAGAATGTATTGACGTTCCCGCGAAAGAGTTTGGTCCTGAAAAGAATATAGTAATCTAGAGTAAATGAGTACATACAATCCCTAACCTTCCATATTTTCAAGAGTACAATCTCAAAGCTACACTAGCCTCGGTCTAGATAGAGCAGCCAACCGTACTTAGACGTATAGATAGAAACTTCGCGTAATATATGTATTTGTTCAACCCATTTTATTGTTTTATAATATCAGGGCGTCCTACTTTTTTTTTTCAAAAGGAAGTGAGCTCTATAAACAAATTGGGTCTTATACTTTTCCATAGTAGAATTTTTGAACATGAAAAAGGGAGTTTAAACTAGTGAAAGCACTCAAAACAGAGCTTTTTTTTTCTGAAAAAAGTACGATCGATATATATGGTAAAGTTCATAACTCGATTTTACTAAAGGATCGGTCTCCCTCCCATTTTTCAAAATTTTATGTTTACTATACTGTAAAAGTAATAAAAATATCTGTAGAATTATAAAAGACTTTGTACGACCATTAAAACATGAACTACTGTAATTTATTGGAGGATCTATAAGTCATGTTGGTTCTTACCCATCTTTATATAGTGCTAAACAAATATCTTCGAGTCTACCTCATAGTAATAGTAGCTAGGAGAAGGACTTAGTGTTGTTAGCAACTACTGAAGTTAGAGCCGTCTTACAAGCAAGCACAAACAAGAGCTAAAGAGGGGTTCTAACGGTGCAAGTGGATTTCAAGTTAATGAGTTTAGGCAAGATTTCTCTTAGAAAGAGATTGTCAAGCTCGCCTTTTGCAAGTATCTGACTTTTGAAAGTCTTCATAGCTAGTGTTAGCTGAGGATCCTTATTTAGGGTTTGGAGGTGAAGTATGCATGTGTAATTACAGGTGAACTTGTTCAAGGCTAGCTAGGAATTCTGTCTTTACCAACTATGTCAGTTACTGTAATCAGCTCTCATTCTATACTTTATTTATAGGATTAGTCAGTTTTCAAGGCTTCAGGGTTTCCAACGAGTATAAGCAACAGAGAAGAGAGGAGAATTTTTTCAGGGTTCTAAACAATCCGGTGGTTTGTTAGCAAGAATCTATTAGAATTACCTTTACTTGGAGTGAGGTTCTAAGATAGGACATTCGATTTGAGGGACTCAGTCTTAATGTTTCCAGTGTCAGTTGAAGATAGGATTTATTGTATTCCTTTCTTTAACTCCAGTTCATGTCTCTATGCTTTACAAAGAGAATCTCAGTTATCCTCCTTTACCGGCCATTAGAATACAATCTCTTCTGTTATCCTTTGCAAAGAGTACTACCTCTGCAGCAGGTAACCGAGATTTTAGGCAGCTTTCTGGGATGACCCCTCTGATTAACCGAAGTAAGTAAAAGAAAAAACTAACTTTATAATATTTTTTTGAACACTTTGAATAGTGTGACTTGCAATAAAAAAGTTGGAGTTTTCACCATTACTTTCGGGATCTGTAAACCTTGATGTGCCTTCATCGCGCGGGAATACTTAATATAGGTTTCAGAATTGACAATAAATAATTGTGAGAGTTGATATATTTATATTCTTTTCGTTCGATGGTTATTTTTTCTGGATAATACACCCTGCTTCTATTCCGGTTTGAACTTCCTTCTATATTGCTAATATCGAAGGGTATTAAAAGCTAAATGCTTTAAAAGTATTCTACCTTTCCCGGGTTCTAGTCGTGTTAAATAACTGTGGAACTTTACGACTTTTGGAAGTTTTTTCTGAGAAACACAAGTTTAGTACGTATATACTAGGCACAATTCTTATTATCTTATTAAATTAATATTTGTTTTTAGTATATAAAAAATTGAGTTGCCCTGGACCTGATATAAAGCACATAATTATAAAAAGTACAAGGTAAAATCTATTCTATTCTCCTGGACACCCAGAAAAGCCCCCGAAGTTTCTATGCCTAAAAGAAAGTTTACTTTATGATTGTAGTAATTTTTATTATGAAAAACCCAAAATTAATCTTTTGTCTGCTACTACTTGAAAGGGGCTCCTGCTGTAAATAGAGTAGATAATAAAAAATTTTTTTGATTGCATGCAAGCAAACTCTTTATTTTATGGCCCGTGTTCCTATGTCTGTGACTACTCTTAATCAGGATATATGAACCTAAGATGGGTTTCCTTTAGTATTAACAACCCCAGATTTAACTTAGCTTTCCTGAGAAGTGTGTGTGAATGCATCTGTAGTTCAGAGCTTATAAGGAGTTTCTCAACAAAAGAAGAAGAATTAACAAACAATATGAATTCGAATTACACTAAGGATGCTCTTACGGAATTCATAATAATGAGGTTATAGCGACAATCAGGATAAGATATAGAAACTGAAAAGTATAGTAACTAATAAAGACACTCCTCAGATTCTCATACCAGACGAAAGATAACCAGATCTTAGAAAGTTCAACGAGTTAGCATCGTTTTTTTCTCATTTGTTTGCCAAGTATATGGGATTCGCTTTCCTTTGCACAGCTCATAGTATTATAGTACTTTCATGTAGGTTGCCCTTTCGCCAGTTAAGACTCTCTCAGGATTAAGAAAATTGAAAAGTATAGAATATAGAAGTATAAGCAAATGAAAATACTCTTTTAGGCTCCAGTTATTTAGCTAGCATATATGTCTTAATAGTGTAAGGTGTTGGTTAAGACTTATTCATATAAAGTGCAGGAATAGAGTTTATGACTAAACAAAACACTCGGTTACAGGTTTTTGGAGTATAGAAGGATGCCCACTCACATAATAAATAAGACATAGTTTCATATATAAACAAAGCACCTTATCCATCCATGTCATAGTCCCTGTCCCTTTTTTAAGTTAAGGTAAGAGCCAAATAGAAATCGCGAATACCTAGCTTAGGGAGAATAGTTTCTTGACTTCATTCAAGGTTCCAATCATCTTTTTTTTTTTTTTGTAATGCTAAATTTAAGAGTAAGAGAGCGTCCTTTTAAGAAAAACCGAACATACTCTAAATGCACTTCTTAGTATTAGTAGATCATGAGCTCTGTGTACCAACTTGTTGAATGCTTTTTATTATATTTGTTTGCTCTTTAAAATAGAGCCTAAGAGGACCCCAACAAATTAAGATTTCCTTGTATTTTGATATCTGTATCACTGGGTTTTTCTATAGTTTTACCCTCCTTTTTTGTTGTCTGATATTATATATCTTACTTGCTTAATTTGTCTCGAGGGTTTATGCTTACAGTTTACATAAGCAATTTAAAAATCAGTAGTAGAAGTTCAAGACGTTTTATTCTATTGCTGTACATAAGAAAGGCCCCAATTCCAAGTAACGACCAAGAGCTTAAGCTGCTTAAGGAAAACCTTTATTTCTATAAAATAGATTATGCATATTTAGTATTGAGAAACTGCTGCACAAGCGAGTTTGTTCTATTCCCTAATTTTTTTTTTTATAATCAAGGAACTCACGAGTTGCAAAGGAGGATTCTGCTGTCAAAACCTAAGGAACCCTGTAAAGTTTTACAAGCTACCCCCTTAATAGGAAAGACTTATGCTAGGTTTTAGGTCTTATTCGCATTCTAGGCGATCATAAATCTAGCTCTTTTACGAGAATGGCTCATTTACTAAAATTGGGGCATTAATTATTAGAAGGAAATATTTCTCAAGTTTTTTTTCCTCAGTTTTTTCTATAACTCGCCACAGGCATATTCCTAAAACATTAACTAAATCTAAATTTTAATTACCAGGAAATGGAGAACAACTAACCGATTATTTAAAAGTTATAATATACCTTTTTTTAGTATTATGAAGTATAATAACTAAATTATTAAAAAGGTACTTTTTTGAAAAAGATAGGTATGGGTTCGAATCTAGTTATAGTTTTTTATTAGCAAAAAGTTTTTTCAGTTTTCAAGTGGATCAAAGGATCCATACTGGATTTAGTGTTGTATGATGTTAACTCATACGGGAATTAGTATAGAAGCGGGGTCTATTAACAAATCGACTTCCTGCGCGACTCTTTAGATATCACTCAATATATTTATTATTAAACTTTGTCTAAGAACAGTCGTCCATTATTAACAAGCTAAAACTATTGTATTCAATTGATCCTTATATTAAAGTGAATCTTAAGTAATTGCATTTTTTAAGATAAGAATAGGTAATACTATCAGGTATAAAAACTGCCGAACACTATAATAACTTGTTCATTTTTACGGGTTTAATGTTACTACAAAGAAAAGAGTTTGAATTTCAATTTAGTAGTCGAACTAGAAAAGATAGCTTAAAACTTGGAATAAAAGTATGAATTACGCGAACCCCTGCTTAATTTACTATATAAGAAATAGAAAAGAGATTTGGCAGTACATCTCTGATTAAGAACACATAAAATTTTGTTATATAAGTTTTGCGTATTTTCTTTTCTAATACTGGGGTGGTGAGTTGTGAGGCTCGTTTCTTAGGAATGAAAAAAGAACCACAAAAAGGTCCTTTTTTAGAGTTCTTACATGCTTTACTTTTTGTCCTGATTGGTTATATAAATACTATCACTATCTGACCCTAAAATAGCTAGACTAAAATCACACGAATTAGGGAGAACCTTTAGGAACTTGCACTCCCAAACTATCTACATAAAAACTAAAGGATGCAAACTTTACTGAGTTTTAGAACTAGTACAGTATTTTTCCTTTTTTGGTACACAAAATAGTATCAAAACTATCTATCGATAGGTCCTTCTATTCTACACGTGGAGCTACAAGACTCCCTTAAATGAAAAATTTCTGTTTTATTAATAATTGTGTATGTAGTATCAAGAGCACTTGGAGTCCCTTACAACAAACAGGTAGTTTTTTTTACATAAAAAGTGTAGCATATTAGACTGCGCAAATATAGGACTGGGTCTTATCTCAGTACTTTGTGCTACCAGAAGTAAAGTGTAGTCGTATCGTCACCAAGGTATACTTTATCGTTAACTCTCAACGAATATTTGAATTTCGTTGCCAACTCCCTACACTTATGCCCCCAGATAGAATAAGACCTAGATTTCAAATTTTAGCTTATTGGAGTGATGGTGTGCTTCTTACCTTTATTGTTTAGCTCTTTTTGCTGTCATCGTATCCGTAGTTACTGTAAAAAGTTGTATTATTTATCTATCTTGCTAGGGGCTTCAGAGGAAAGTAGAATAGAAAAAAACTCTTTTCGACTCATCAGTCTTACAGTCAGTCTCAGTACCAAATCTAAGACACATAAACATAATAGAGTAAAGAAAGCGCTAGAATAGATTCAAAAAGAAAGTGTTAGCTACTAGTAATGAATAAACGGATTTCCTACTTAGTTAAGCTTTATTACTAGTTAAATAAAGAAAGTCAGATAGAGCTTACTTCTTCCTGATAGAGGTAGTACTAAGACTTAAAATAGTTAAGGAATTAAAAAGATGCAATCTACTTTTTCCTTTAAGTGTTGCTATTGTACTCTTTATTAGGGAAATTCTTTTAAGAAGCAATACCTACTTGTAAAGTACTCCCTATAAGTTAAGGCTTTCTATTTACTCTTAAATCTAGTGTGCGGTATATTAGATTCTAAAAGCGAGGGCTGGATATAGGACCTTGAAATAACCTAAGATGAATATTTGTTATATACCAAGAGCTTTCTTTTACAATAAATTAAGTAAAGACTACCCAAACCAGTACAGCATCTCGTCAAAAGGGTCCTCCTTGAATTGAGAAAAGCTTTTTGTATTATATTGTCCACTAAATACAAAGATATAGGAATCCCCTTATCTTCACAATAAAAATTGAAGTTATCTGGTATCTCATACATTCTGGGTTCTATCAATTTACAGTATAGAGACTTCTACTAACTACTGAAGCATTTTATTTCAAACTCATTTAGTATGAAGGACTTCGAGAATAGGACAAAAAAATTCAAAGAAACTCAAATGGTTTGTAGTAGCTAGAGTATCCTTTATTAACAAATTCATACATTCCTTAATTTAATTAACGGATATAAATGATAAAGCCTTTGACTTGTTACAACAGATTTATAGAGAATGCGCCTATTCTTTCTTATTGTAGTCTTAGGGTAGATCTCATTTTATAAGGAAATTCTTTAGCCTAAACCTGATTACAATACAACGTAAAAGTTCAATTTGAGTTAGTGCTTTAATATTTGCTAGGTATACCGTAAAGTGGTCAACAAGAAAATTGATATAGATAGAAAAGTTAGTGAACATACTTTAACATCCCCGATGCTTATCAATGAGTTTGAAATAAAATGCTTTTGCAAGAAGGTACCTAGTTTTGCCAAGATAAAGCAAGAGGAATGCATCCTACTATTAAGAGAGCGTACCTATCAGTAATATATATGAGGACCCCGGAATACTAAACCACCTTTTATCCTTATAAGTTTTCAATGTATTATAATGTCGGAATTGGACAACCTGTCAGAATTTTAGGCATACCCCAAAAGTATGAACGAAAAAGTGTAAACAATTTCCTGATTGAGTAACAAAGGATGCACTTTAGTTCACAAAAGCTCTCGCTTAGCTTGAAGTATAGCTATAAAATGGAACGCTGAGATACCTTAATTACAGGTTTAGGTTTTTCTTTTACTTTGCGCAAAAGAGCTATCTGGACTTCGGGTTCCTATGATTCGTATTAACCAGAGAATAACAAAAGTCTTCTGGGTTACTGGCTGGAAATTCCTATATTCTTAATCCGTACCCGTAAAAACTAAGCAGCTGTACGCCTCTCTTTCTTGCTTGAAAGTGCTCAAGTAAGTCTTGGTAGTTCAGCGTATGTAAATGTAAGCTCCCATTTTTGCACATCACATTTACAGTGCATAGAGAGTCCCGAGTTGCTATTGATTATTCGAACTCCTATTTTAATTAGTTAGAAGTGGTATAAGGGACATATCTGAACCAGGAAAATTTATCGATCCTATTTCTAGGAGTCAAAAAGCCTGCTAGTTAAAAGGAAGGCCTATAGGTGTATTTTGAACCTAAAAATCTTACTCTTGTCTATATACAGATCAAGGAAAAATCCTTAACCAAACATGGAATCTTATATTATAACGCCCGAATAATTATCTTGGAAATAACACATTTTTACAGTACTATAAAAGAAATAAAAGTAATACTAAAGTAAGCTAGGGTACCTATAGAGATAAAAGAAAAAGAATTGAAAATTCATAAAGGGTATTCTTAATAATATTCATTGCACTGATTTAAATAACACGAGGGTAAACTAAGAAAAGCTTCTGGACATATATGCGAGACTACCTTAATCAAAAGAAGCTTTCTATTGAGATATACTAGATTGGAACTAGAGGGATTCTCCTTACCAAAAGAGTTTTCTTTCCAAAAGTAGCAGCTTAGGCTTAGGACTCTATAGTGAGTTCCTTCTTAGTTCTATATAAGGATGATAAATCCAACTACTACAACTATAAGACAGCCAGGTTGTTATTGCTTGCGAGTAGAGTCCTATAATTCCCTTAGGATTGTTTAGGTGTTTAGGTAGGAATTGTTGTTGCTTTTAGAGTTCCTATAAAGTAAGTAAGTAAGGGAAGCTCTAAATAAGGAAAGTTAGTTTATTTATTAGAGTTGCTTAGCTGGGTATTTTGAGTATCATCTGTTTTTCCAGTTTCAGTAAGGGAAGTTTCATAAGGTAAACATTCTAAATCAAGCGGAACTCGGAGACTAGGAGGTACCAAACTAAGGAAAACTCTGTAAAATGAGGTCTATAATGAAAGAATGAAAATATATGAAATACTATGTTTCTGAGTGAAATCCACTAAAAAAAAGGGTATCCTAACAGTCAATAGGAGCTAGAATTTATAATAAGATTAGGGTTCTTCCGTTTCATTTGTATTCATAGAATCTATAGTCTTTATGATTTACTAGAAAGGGATTTCTTTAGAATTTCTAATCCTTGAATTTAGTATCTGTATTCATAATCTGTATATGTAGAAGATGCTGTTCAGCTTAAAGGACTTGCTTGCTTTTCTGTGTTGTTTGTGTTCGAGAGCTCTTTTGGAGTATCCATTCATAAAGGAAATCGGTTTCTAGTAAGTGAAGGAGGGGTTACCTATTTGCTTTATCAAGGACTTAGGAATTGTTGGGAAGTTTCAGAACTTTCTATTTTGCTTTCAAGTTTAAGAGTTTTAGGGTTCCTGGATAGTCAAGATTTTAGGGAAATCCTGCCAATTTGTAAGACCTGTTTTAGTGGGTTCTTTATCTTTATAGTGTAAGGTCGTATATCTATACTCTTGTGCTCTAACCTCCTAAATAAAGACTTATAAGCTCCAATCTCAATTAAATTAAGTACACGGTTTATAAGACCAGAATACAGCTAAGTCTAGCTAGAGGGATCCAGGGGAGAATCCTAAGGGTCAAAGAGCAAGTAAGCTAAGCTACCGAATCCGAGTGCAAGTCTAGTTATGAATTATGAAGAAGTCACTAAGGGTAAGGTAAGTCAGTTTCTCTTTAGTAGGTTCCAGGTTTCCGATTTCAGTAAGTCAAGTGAAAGTCCTGAAGATCTAGTGGGTATGGCATGGGCTCTTGCTTTGGCTATTGCTTCTGTGGTTTGGTATGCTGCAACAAAGTCAAGAAGTAAGTCATATGGTGTCCTAGTGTAAGTAGATAGATTCATTATACTCTATGGGATTAACCTCCTTTACAAAGTGACCGTCGGTGGATGTACTCATTATCTTTCTAAAGTTCTCTCCTCTGCTAACGATAAAAAAAGCAGAAAACAGGAGGGAATAACCTTAAATGTAGGTCTGCATTAACGTGTCCAGTCTCTATAAGGTAGCCATTCTTAAAATCTTAATCTTAATAAGGGAATTCGTGTATTTTCTTTCTTTTAGCTCCGAAGTACAAGACTCTACTCTAGAAAAAGCGGACTTAGAACAGTTTTAGTTATATAAAAAAAAGATATAGATATAAAGCAAAAGCGCCTACTCACTTAGTATGTTCAATTAATAACAAAGCGAAATTTAAACGAGTCGGATTCATAGGTATTGTCAAAGGTTCGAGACCCCTTAGGGAGCTTTCTAGAGTTTAGTATCTTTATTTCATACTCGAATACTTATCGATCGAGATATCCCACATCACATTACAGAGACTCAAAAAGAAATGGGGAGACTGGTCTAAAGCCAGTTGTAGTCGCGCCTAGTTTTAAGGAAGACTTTCCTCATATGTATACACTAAAGCAGAAATCGTAGATATATTTCTATTTTATATACCAAAAGATATGCGTACGCACCTAATAAATGACTATCTTAAGGGATACGCAACTGCGGGGGGTGTTTAAGTATAAAAAAAATAGAGCCTTTCTTAAAACTAGCAAGTCTTCCCTCTTAGCTAAGCTAAGCGATATTCTTTACTTTATTTATGACATTTTAACTTTTTGGGGTCTAGAGAATCTCCTGCTTAAAAAGATACTTTAAGTTATCTGACACTCTCCCTTTTGAAAAAGCTATATCTGGAGCTCCTAATTAAGGGGTGGGCGTTACGGTCATGCTTTTGTGATCAAATCTACCCTTTAACTCTTAAAATTACTAGCTTTTTTTTGTAGGAATTGAAATTGAATTCAAGAATCGTTGTAACTGGGGCTCTCCAAGGCATTCGTCTTTGTTACTTTATTCACAGTAAAAGCTCTAGAATCGGGATTAGATATAAGAAAACCTTAAAAGTTCTGGTATTTCCGTAAGGTTTTTATACTTGATACTGCTAACATAAAAAGGGAGTATAGAGTGCTCGTACATATAAAAAAGGGAAAGACTTTCACTTTCCTTTAACTCTAAAGGATGCTACCTATTCCAAATATGACATTCAGTAGATATAAAGCTTTAGAGGTACGTACTTAGGTAAGACACAAATAAGTTTAGATGCACAGTTTTAAACAAGTTCATCTTTTGGTATGTATACTCTGATATTTCCCGGGCAAGGGCCCCTCTTTATATAGAGTCTATAAAAATCTTTATTTACTTACTGCAATGTATGTAGAAAAAGACCTAGGTATATGTAAGAGGTAGACCGGTATTATTACTAGAATTTTCTTCGCTTATTAGATTAGGAAGGGGTCCTCAAAGGATCTGGTTGTATACCCGTAAAATAAAAGATACAAAGCATTGTCATTTTTTGCTTTGAATGATATTACAAAGGCACTTTGGCACTGTCTAGAGGTTGCTTGCTGTTCTTAAAACAAAAATTTAGGGTTCTTTATTCATAAGAATTTTGAGTTTACAAGGGGCACCTCCTGGATCCTACCTTTTCAAAAAATTATGAGATCTTTTTTTGACTCTGGGTAAGTTCAAATACTTTGGAGAACGGAGAAAAACTTACGATCGTGGTCGAAGTAATCCTACTACAGAGATTTTAGTTACATTCTTACTCTTACTAGAGAAGCTGCAACGAATTCTAAGCTCACGTTACCGACATTTGACTAGTCCCAGTATCAGAAGAAGGGCAAGGTTTACCGTTTATCTCGAATGGTATAGGTTTTTGCAATTCAAAAGTCTTCCTGACGAGGTTCTCTTTTCTTACAAAAAGGAGCTTAAATGTTCTAAGGTGTTAGTTCCAGAACTAGTTCTTTATCCGTAAGGGGTATCATGGCATTATTAAGCTCCTAAAATCTAATGTCAACAGAATTGCCGTAAGAGTCTTTTGGAAAATGCACAAGTTAAATAATAGCTTTCCTTAATCCCAGCCTGGAATTCTTATACTAAGCCCTTTCGTGACCCAAAACTTTTTATGCTTTTACCATTAAAGCAATGCAATAGGAGATCCAGTTGTGTGAGCATATAAAAAAGATTATTAACAAAAAAACTTCCCTTTACTAGCCGCCTATATTTTTTATCTACTTAAAAGTCTTTTGTCTGAGTACCATTACAAAGTCTAAGAATAGCTACACTCTAAAAAAGAATTTACCCCAACATTTCGGGCAAAAGCCAACTAAACCCTTTCCTTGTGAAAAGAATCAATATGCTACGGGAGCCCTTATAAATAATACATTGGATACTTCCTTAGATTAGAGGGTACTTTTTAACAAAAACCTTATAGACGTAAAATCCCCTAGGTAAAAAACTTATAGATATTGGCGCTAGAAGCCCTTTTTTGTATAGTCAGTATTACCCCCTTTAAAGAAGAAGCTCCGCTAGTAAAGTTTTTCTAATTTCTCTCCTATTTTTGAATTACAAGCTTCAGTTCTCTTACTATTTTAAGAGCTCCGGAAAACCTCTAAGTTAAAGACTTTAACGAAAATAGTGTAATCTTGGCTTTACCCTGAAATGTGGAAGACTATGAAAACTTGACTAGAATATGTATAAAATCCTCCTTTTCATTTTAACTGCAGAGACCAAGAGAACACAAACAAATATGTGAGAGGGCATAAGCATAAGAATTCTCGATATAGTGCACGATAAAAGGTCCCCAGTTGTTTCTATTCGTTATAGGGGTAAATTATCTAAGGAAGGCCCGGCCTCCCCCACAAGAGAATATACCGAGCTTTTTACTTTATAAAAGATTCCACCCACTCCTCAGATTATTGATATATCTGAGCTCTTGCTTTAATTTAACAGAAATCCTGCCAGGTATTAGACTCTGTTCTATACAAATAAAAATGCTTTAACGAAGTATTATAAGAGATGCCTGCACTTTCAACTAAAGTCCTTTCTTAAACTTTGTTTGTAAGCCTGCTTTTACTTGTGTCATAGCTACACATATCCTAGAGTATATTGAATTAGAGGGAGACCCATATAGCCATACTAATTTACCCATAAGTGTAGGAAAATACTTGAATACTGACCTTATTATAAAAAGACTTAGCAAGAGGCCCGTTTTAGAAGTTTTAACTAGCGCTAGGCAAGCCCCAAAAACCAAGACTTCTTATATTTATGCTTTAGTGCTTGAAGATCCAAGACATAAATGAAGTTATTTGCTGTATTTAATGACTCCAACTAGAAACTAGAGGATTTTCTACTTGAAAAAGTAAAATATAAAGAGCATAATACTACTCTACTAGACTTGTCTGGAAGTGAAACCCTTTGGATCTCCTAATAATTCTATTCGAAAATGAGTAATAAAGGGGTTTGAGAACATTTAAGGAGAATACCCCCTCTTATTTGTTAAACCGGGAAACTTTTGTATTACAAAAATGATTCTTACTTTCAGGAGCATAACTCATAAAGAATAATTACCGCTTTTAGTAGGTATCACCCAGCACCTAAGACTACTTTTACTTGAATCAGATTGGGACTGGTAAATTAAATAAATAATTTTTTAGAATTAGAAATAGGATATTCTCTCGTAAAGTGTCTTATATAACTTTCCTTCTGGTCCTAGTTAAGTAGAGGAGAGCTCGGTTCTTATCTTATATACAAAGAAATTCATTTACTATATATATAGTTTTTACCTTTTTATTCTAGAGTTGGAGAACAAATGTTTGTAGTGATATACAAGCATATAATCTCATAATGATACATAGTAGAAAAACTCAATTAAAAACCCCTGAGCACTCCTAATATTAACAAGTCAAAAAAGGGTTCTGAGGCGTAAACTCTAGATAGGACAATAATAACCTAGGGTAGTAGTTCTTCGTGATGAATTATTTGTGCACTACTTTCCGTTCATTATGGAAAACAAACGACTTAACACTCTTTTTAAATTAAAAAGTCCGTTGTTGTAGCTGTCGAGTAAACTTATTCCAGATTGTGAATTAAAACTCTATGATAATAAATATGGGTAAAAGGTTTTGTCTATGCGCTATAACGTGCCTTTTTAATTATGTAAATGTAGCCACGTCGTCTCTTTTTCAAAACCCTTTGCGCTCAAAACAACATACTAACAAGCTCGTTCGAAGCGCAATTTTTATTATTTAACAAGTGTAATATACTATTTATTATTGGTATGATGCAAATAAAGATTGGTAGTATGCAAATCTTGGTAGACTCTACAAAAGCAAAGAGAATTTCTTACTCTTGTCAGAAGGAAAATGACAACAATGAGTACTTGCTTGTTATTGCTTGTTATTAGTCAATCTTCTTATCCTGAGATTCCCTCAGTTTCTTACTCTTTCTCAGTCCCTTTCTATAGTGGAATTGGACTCTTCTATTATATAGTAGAAAAGTTTGAAAGAAAAGAGTTGAAATAAAATAAAAGTAAGTCCTTCAATGGAGTACAAGTTTTCCTTTAACAAACTCGGGTGAATGTAAGACACTTATATACTTATATGAAGTAAATGTCTTTTTGAGTGGGTAGAGCTCTACCCTAATTTTTTAGGATAACTTAAGATAATGCCCCTGGAACTGGAAAAAACTCCACTTTTGACTTTCCAAAGTACCTTCAAAATTATCGAGGGAGAGTATAAAAAAAAAGACTTTCCACAAATATTTTGAGAAAGGGATTTGGGTTTCTAGTTTATGCTATATTGTTGTGAATCCTGCGGGTTATATATATAGAACTTTATACTTTTGTCGACTTTTACCAAATATACTATACCCGGGTATATTACTTTTGCAGTTATTACAACATACGCTTTAAAATAGTCTATAAAAAAACGTTTAACTAAAAAGAAAGAAACTTTTGCGCTTGTCAAGAATTTGAAGTAAGTCCTTAATCAGGGTTGTCCTATGTCGCTAAATAAGCCTCAAGGAATTTCCCTAAGACTTAGTTTTATAGTAACTTCGTCTAAGTACAGTACTTTATATATGCATAACACAGACTCTTTTTGTACCTAGTATAGTATAGTATAGTATAGTATAATTTAACCAAATATATTAATATAGCCCTCTTTTTTTTATGCAAGTAACAAAGCCTGTAGAGGATAATCAAGCAACAAAACCAATTTTGGAGAATTGAGTTAGTAGTTGTTGGTGAATACTTAGATCTGATTCACTACATTCCTACAAGTAACAATAGAAAAACTCTCAATCATTATCTTTTAAATTCAAAATTTATTCTTTATCTAAAAAGCAGGTTCAAGTCCTGCTCCCGCTAAGGAAAGAGTGCTAACGTTTTAAGTAATAGGGGTTGCTTAGTTTCTTAGTCTAAAATTCTAAACTTATTAGTGTAAGGTCTCTCATGCCCTTGCTTGAAACAACTCTTTCTTACTCTTTGAAGGTGGATTTTGTTGGTTTAGGAGTTGGTGATTGATTAGGATTTTCTAGATAACCCACTTATTAGTATTAGCTATCAGGTTTTCTATTCCTGTTTCTATTTGTACTACCCAAAAATGAGATTCTAAGAACAAGTAAAGGTTTAACAGGTCACTTTCATACTAGTTTAAGAAAGGAATAGAGACTAAGACTCCTTAAGGAATTCGTATGGAATAAAACAAGTATGGATTATTTTCCTTCTATCAATCGGGATTGAACCTTGGTATTTACGTTCGTCCAGCTCTTGTTAAAATTTTAACAAGGATTTTTTAGGGTATGTCTTTACTTGGGAGATGAGAGCCAAATTACTACAATTATACCAGATTTCGGTATTTTGCTCTTATGTTTCTTTTTTTTTGGTTTCTACACTTGTCATCAAAGAGCCCCATCTTGAAAAGGGAGAATTTCCTAGTTGAGTATAATATAGTATACGTACAGAAAGTGCCGCACGGGTATAAAACTTGATAGTCGTGCTTTCCTTATAGATTATACAAGTAGATAAAAATCCTTACTTACTTATACTTAAGCGATTCTGGTTCTCTTCCCATGTAGCTATAGAGATTGGAATTCTAAAGTATGTACGCGAGAGCTACAAAATGATAAAACATTTAAAGATTAGAATCACTTAACGTTTCATTCCTCTAAGGAATCAGGAAAGTGTTAATGTCAGTCAGTTAGTAGAAAGAGTCTCTCAGAAGTGTCTATATAGTTTAGTGTTAGTTGAATTCAAAAGGTACAACAGCTGATAGAATTCTGAGGCTCCAAAAGTGTTAGATTTTCTTAGTCTAAGTTCCGTTATTCTTAATTTCTTTTCTTTATAGTCAATTTCTAGGATACCAAAATGATAACAATGTAAAAGAATCCAGAGAAGCGGTCTTGCTGTTACCCGTTTACTCTGCTCAGTGATGTAAGTTGGATGCTTGCTATAGGCTGAGGGCTCTTTTATAGATAGGAGACTACAAATCCATGTAAAGGATTCCTGAGTGGACTTAAGATCTCATCCGAACTCTAATTTCCAAAGGGTATAGTCCCCCCAAGTGTCTATAATTTCAAGATCCTGGTTAGACTTTTAGCCAGGTGTCTAGATCAGCAATGTTTGCTCAGCGGTCTTTTAACGGATCGCCGGTCCGAATAGCATCCAATAAGCACCGAAATTATCAAGGATTGCTTATTGGTTCCTATTGGTATTATAATGGGATCATCGGAAGAGTTCCTAGTGGGAAAGAATCTAAATAACTCTAACCCGCAGATCTTTGTTCAATACTTGAGAAAGAGGACTCTCTGGGAAAGAGTAATCTTAGAAAAGACAAAAGACCGAACCGGATCACTATAATAGCTCCTTACTCTATGAAGCTTTTGCTGCTAGTGATAACTTATCTCTTCTTTGTTTTAATCCTAAGGAGCCGATGTCCGGAATCGGTATGAGCCGGGATACCAAATTCCACATTGGCTAGTACCAATGGTAGGAGCTTTGTCATTTAAGGCAAGGGTAGGCATCCAAAAGCTATAGGTGCTTACAAAAACCTATATTCCGAGATGAGATTTAAAAGGTTACTCAGCGATCTATTACTAGTGGAAAGCTGGGAACGGGGGAACTCGAAAAACCTACTCATCTCGAGGGCAGTTATGGGATATACTTCTATATCTCCTCTAATGGCCTAATTCGGGGTGTTAACAGGCACTTACGAAACCGTACCAAGGGGGGGACCCGCGTTCGTCATAGAAGATTCAGCAACTTTTATGACGGAATTCTGAAAGTTCTCCAGAAGGGGGAGTCCAGCTTTTTTTATAACCAAGTGAACTCAGGAATAAGAGTGTCCTCCTTTTTAGCAGTCTAGCTTAGGAATCTGTTTATGCTTTTTTTAATAAGGGCCTTTTACTAAAAAAATAGAATCTAGCTAATATCCCCTGTTTAACAAGAGGTTCTCGTAGTATCGAAATAGGAATCCTTTCTTAAACTTAATCTTATTCATAATTTTAGCACAAAAAGACGCGTCAAAAGGAAAGTTCTATTTATTCCAAATATAAATATACGAAAAGGGAATTTTTCTACTTTTATAAGAGTTGGCAAAGCTCCTAAAAAGATACGCTATAAAAAGATTTCAAAACATAGGAACATTAGGTGGATTCTTGTTACGGTATTCCGTAAGATGGATTCTTTATCAGACCAAGTCCATTCGAACCTTTGACTTTACACCTTTCAGGCTGAGGTTTGACCAGAATCTAAAATACAAGTATCTATTTATGTATGTCTCCTAGCTTTAGTTGCATAACTTTGTCTTAAAAGATAAGGAATTCGGAGTATTCTGTTAAAAAGATTCTCTTTAAGTAAAATCTATCCTATCATAGCACCTATCTTTCTTTTATCTTATAGAAGTCAATCCTATAAAACTAAGTAGAAGAATGTATAAGAATTACGAAATAACCTAAACTGAAAAATCCCTTGCTTGTACATAAAGTCAGAGTTTGCCAAGGAAAGATCCGTAAGAAGAAAACAGCTTAAGCTAGTACTCTTTTTAAAGTCATTTCATTCCCAATTCCTAACTCTTCTCTTACATTCCCAAATTCTCAATCTTGAATCTAAGAAATCAATTACTTTCATTCCTAACTTTCTCAATTCATAACTCTGGAAATACCCAATTCACAAAAAAGAGAAATCTTGCCTAACTATCTCTTTACCTCTGATGGGAGGCTCCCACTAATAATACTAGGAAAACTGTTTAGACGCTTCTCTCTTTGGGAATTCCCTTGGTTAACTCCAAAATTCTTAAGAAGGCAATAAACGAACTGAGGGGTTGGGTTTTAGTTTGGATCTCTGAACAAAGAGAAACCAGAAAATTAAGAATCAGAAACAAGCATTATTTTATCTTTAAAGCAGTTGTATAAAATAAAGGATTACGAAAGCTTGAATCTCTAAAATCTTAATATCAAGTTACTACGTGATAAGGGATGTATTTCAATTTCAGGTATATATACTAGATTACTCATTAGATTAAAAAAGGCAAAGTGTTCTTATCTGGACTAATTTCTTTTATTCTGAGGTTTTGAGGAGCGGTCCCTTAACGAACCCGCCTTTTTAGTGCAATTTATTGTCAATCTGAGAATATAAGATTGATTTCTTGTATATAAATTCATTCGCGGAGTCTGTCTTACTGTCTTATATGATACTTTTTTTTGAATGTTAGTTATGAAGGTTAAGCAGATGTTGGGTATAACATAAGTAGATATATTTAGAATATTTATAAATAAAGTCAATTCCAGTATTCTTTCTTTATCCGTAGAATGGAATCCAGAAGAAGTCAAGTTGAATTTATTTAATAAGGTTTCTTTGTTGTCGAAAATTTTATATAATATAAGAGAAGTTTCAGTGCAATATAGTTCTAAGAAAACAACGATTACTTAATTAGATTAATTAGAAATCTAATGTCCTACAGAAATGACGGATACACTACTAGCATCAAGGGCTCCATTTTGAATACTTTCTTACTCTTTTAAGTAAATTCTATTCAAAACTTTCTAAACTTGCCTAGGTAGGTAAACCCCTTGTTATAAGGCAATGCTGATACTAAAAACTAAGATTAATAGCTATAAATGTTTCTTTTATTCTACTAGCCTATGAAATAACCCCTGTCTTTATGTAATTTAGGATTTCGTGTAAAGTATATATTTGAGTCTCGTTTTAGCTCTATTATGTATCTAAAGAGTACTTTGTTAATAATTTATTAAAGTAGAAGTGCGCAAGAAAAGAGTCATAGTTTCAAGCAAATATACAAATATAGTAGGAAATTTTCATTCCCAATTTCTTAACTTCCTTGTTATATTGTAACCTTTCAAAAGGGCTCCCTTCACGATATCTCTCTATTTGGCTAGTACTTGGCTTGAACCCGCGGAAGCGGGAATACCCTTATGTGTTCTAACAGTCTGTAACTTCCCATAGCGTAGTTAGCTGCGTAATACATGGATTTCTTTCTCGGTAGAGCACTAGTAAAAAGAGTTACAAGGACAAGGTTCAAGTTCTATTGACAGAGGCTAATTAGGAAGACTTGGAGTATAGTTTTTAATAGAAATGTAGAGCATGTATCTTTATCCAGCCCTTTCTTAGTAGTTTTAGTTTTATTGAAGGTCCTTTTTCCCACTCTGATATCCGCTTAAATGGTTTATAATACATAATACCCTTTTTTTTACTTAGGGCACACAAATAGCTTACGCATATCTTCCTAGTTTCGCTCGGTACTCCATTTTTATTAGTCTATAAATCTTCTCTTTTCTGCTCATTAAGAAGGATTGTGAGGAGAAAATGAATAAATCGGATAGGACAAAAAAAAAGAAAGGGTTCTCCTATATACTTTTAAACCTAAAACTTACGTCATCCAGGATATTTCAGTGTTAGCAATATTATTGATTACCCTGGTAAATAAAGTATTCATATAATTCGTCTTATTTTTTGATGAGCTAAAAAGAAAGTTCGAATCTATAAGGAGACCTCTTTATGTAAGGCTCTATTAATAAGGGGCTCATATGCCCCAGGAATCTCAATACATGTGAAGTGTGGGATATGCAGAATGTTATAACCAGGAGAAGCGACGTCTAACACGTTTTACGGTAACACTGAGATAGAAGATTGAAGTTCAACAACCCTCGTGAGCGCCCCCCTTTATAAATTTTTATCGATAATTTTAGCTTTCATAATTGGGATAATTCCCTTTGCATTCTTGATGAACAAAGGACAAATCACTCAAAAGAAAAGACTCTTTTCATTATAATCTCCAAACAGCTTAGAATACTGAAAAAAGGTCCGCTTTTACTTTCATTTTCAAAAAACAAGGCCGAAGTTACTATCTAGAATGTCTTTTATTGCCAGTTTGGCTGCTTTTTGGGGGTATACTGAACTGGGATATTAAAGATATTATAGAGCCCTTTTTACTCTAGACTGACCTTTAGTAAAGAGTACTAAATAAAATGTAGGCAAAGGTCCTTGCTAAGCTAAGTTTTGTTAACGAATTAAATCTTTTACAAGTGTTAAGAAATAGGAAGAATTTTAAGGTAAAATAGAGGACTAAATCTTTCTTTTTAAGTACTAAGATTACATTTTTCTAGGTAATTATAGGTAGGAAAGATTGAATAAATAGAAGTCCAAACCCAGTTCCTTATAGTTACTAAATGCAAATAATTGCTAAAAAGCCACTCACTAACAAGTATACGGCTGAGCCTGAAAAGTGCAAAGAATCAATTCGTTTTATAGGATCTATAACAACAAGAATTTCCCAAGAAAAGTGTGCCTTTACTAGTCAAATATATCCTAAACAATTCCAAGCAAATAGATAAACTTTTTTTAGTATTCAAAAGAAGATTTTTATTTAAATAATTCATATGTAGGAAGTCCTTTTGATAAATAGCCTGACAATTTACTATAGTTTCTTGATTCTCTTAATAAATAAGAAATATCTAAATAAGGGCTTCTACAATACTAGGGAAAGAACTCACTTTCACGAAAGATTTTGAGCATTGAGAGACTCTTTAGTAGTTGAACATCTTCTTTTTTGAAAAGCCTATAAGCCAATTACATATAAGTTAAGTAATAATAGGAAATTTCACTTAAATAAGGAGCTTCGTTAAGATAAGAGGTTTCATTTCAGCAAAGTGGTAGCACAACCTGGTCAAATTACTTATAACATAGATTCAAAACGTATCGGATTAGGATTTCCAAAGCAAAGCACAGGAGACATTCCCTATAGTAAAGAATTACTGATCCAGCTTTTTCTGGGCTAGCTTTCTTATTAATCGCGTCTTCTGTAAACATCTATATCGTAGCTATCTGCAGTATCCTATTTAGAGTATCCCTTTATTTGACTAGGTAATAGTGTAGTTTCAAAACCCTATGAGTCAAGGGCTAAACTGAGAGAGTTCATAGGCTTCCCTGTTTAAGTTAAGCTTAAATTCCTGCTTTACCATTCCTAAGATTCTAACTAAGATCGAAATGCATAAATAGGGTCTAATTATATCAATTTTTTCTTTTCTTACTAGTTTCGAGGTCCACATTTTACCTCTTTACGTTTAGTTTCCTATATGTCTTTTATTTCTCACTGCAGGGTGTTAATACATTCGAGGCTTTTAGAGTCAATCTTTCCTATCTAATTTGAAATTCCTATCCCGGATTCCTGGAGGTTTCCCTAGAAAAGCCCCGAATTCCGATTGTAGAATAATCGCCCCTTTTATACTTCGTATTACTCGCAAAGAGACACTTCTTCTAACAGAAATTCTAGTCTTTACTATAACTAACTTCCTTTCATACTCATATTCCTTTTGTAATACCCGGTTTCAATGTCATTTTTAGTTACACCGCGCAGAAATTTGTAAAGGACTCTAATAAGTATAATCCTAAACTCCTTTAGGGAACCCCGCTTACCCCTTAGTTCTGCATATTAAAATTGACTGAAAACCACCTACTTTAACAGTTAGCTAGCTGCTTAACTTCCTTCCCTTATCTTGTAAAACACCTATTCTACCCAGTTGGAATGTAGGAAAACCTCGCAGGCACTTTTATAATATAATCATAAATTGTGAGCAGTTCTATAATATAGTCTTTTTTTATTAATAAATTACTCCTTATTTTTCACTCAATTTGTAATCCGATCCACACTACCTTATGCTTTATTGAGTTAGCTAGTACTGCGTCTAGAGAAGCATGACTTTAAACATTTCTATCTTATCGTGTATTATAAATAGATTTTTTAGAATTGTAAGCAATTATCTCGGAAAGCGATATACTTAGTGTTACTTACCTTACCTAGTATTTGGGGTTTAAACCCAACCCAAGAGGAGCTCCTAACCAATAAGGGTAAGGGGTTATGTTAATGAATTACTATAAGCTCAACCGCTCCTTAATTCGCTGGAAACTCAAATTAGCTATTGGCTTTTTCTTTAAGAACCCTACAATTATGATATTGGATAAGGAGATATATCTAGTCTAGTAGAAGAAAAAACGTTAGTAAGCTATAAAGTTTAAATTGTAAGATTTAACCCTGCACTAGTCTTTCCTAAGGCTCCCCGGCTTATGTTACTAGAATCTAATAAAAGGAGAATATAAGAAGTTGGTCTTCTATTAAGTGTTAAGTAGAAAGTTTTACGAATTGGATTTTATATAACTTTAAGAAGTACTATCTTTTAAACGGGTAATAAGGGGATCTCCATATATAACGAGGGTTAGGTTGTAAGTCCCCCGAAGCTACATATTGAATGCTCTTTAATTTCTAAGGAATTGGCTTAGTCAATGAGTTCTTAATTAAATAGTATAACTTGATAGCTATGGCAAGGCTTTGATTCTCCAGAATTTTCTTCATTTATGGTAGTTTATCGAAACAATGCTTACCCCTGGACTTGTATAACTCTGAGTAGAATATAAATTAAGTACTTATTTAGATAGTTAGCTTTTTACAAAAAAGAACCCCCGTTTCTTTGACGACTTTTTAGTTCAATTGGGGCAGATATCAATTTTGGGAAAAAGAGTATTTGCAAAGGATGCAATTCTTTGGGCTATGCTCAGTAACCAGGTAACCTATATGTGTAGCGGTATTTCCTTAATTATTTGTACGACACCTAATGTAATGGTTCCATTTCTTTTTGGTAAAGTTACCTTATTATATAAAAACAAATATTCCTTGAATTAAAACTTACTTTGTTTTGTAAACCGAGGAAACTCCTATATTTACCTTATATTCTACATTCTGTAATATATAATAAAGTCCTTTTCTGAGAGACTGATGTACACCAAACCTTATAGGATATTGTTGCTCTATTGTACCTGGCGGTAGCAGCGCGGAGGGAGGGCATTTTTAGTAGTCGTTTTAGTTAGTATATGAATACCACAAAACCACCAGCATAGGCTTACCTTACTTCATACTCTTATTCAAAAACAAAAAGACTTTCTTCATATCTAGAGCTAGCTTCTTTGGAGTCTTATCCGCTAGAGTACTCTGTATCAGTATCCTACTCTTGATAGCTTTCTTAGGAGCTGTACTCTTCTTCTTGTTATGAAGCTTCTTGTTGCCTGTACTTTTTAGTGTAGCTATACTACTGTATTCCCTACCCTCTTGTTAGGATTATAAGTATTCTATTACTAGTATATCTATTGTAGTTCTTAGTATTCCTGTTATTCTTACTAGTTTAGTAATGTAATATAGTAGTAGTCTAGATAGTCTTAGTTGTTTAAGGATAAGACCCTCCTTTATTACTTTTTACTGCTATAAAGAGGTTGGAACCCTAATAGTACAAGGGTAAGTTATTGTTACCCACTGTAACGTAGCGTAGGAAGGTTAATGCAAAGTAGTCTACTAGGATATACTTACGTGATAGCCGGCATATACCCCGATATTTATACTCTTACTTGCTTTAGAACTAGACCCTTCTTCTTTTCTTGGTGCTGTTTTCTTGACTTTTTACTTGTTAACTCTTCCAAAAGCCTGCAATTACAATTTGACTCGATCTGTGAATACCTGCATAAGGACTCTATCCACTTTTTATTTCCTATAAACCTCAAAAATGGGAACTTAGATGCTTGCCTCTATTCTTTAACTATGCCTACTGCCTAGAGCTAACCCCGTGCAACCCTGTACTATGACAAGAAGTCCTGTTGTTGTCTAGTCCAAACTAGAATTTTAGATAAATTCAATTTACACCGTTCGTTGAAAAGAGCTCCGGATGAATCCTATTCTCTTATTTAATAAGTGAGTAGTTATGCTCTATTTAGTCTTGTTTCTTGTGGTTAGAGCACCGGTTTTTGATAGCGTCATCCAAGGGTTCAAGTCTTTGTTAGTACTGAATTTCAGAGAAATAATAGAATTTTTACAATTTTTTTGATAAAGGGAATCTAGATCTCGCTTTTAGTTAAATTAAGTCTCCAGTATATCCAAATCTAACATTCTAACAACGCATACTTAAGAGTAGTCCTCTTTAAGCTTAGGGATTAGTGTCATACATACCCCTCCTTATTAGAACGGAGTGTCCCTTATTTTCTCTTCCTTTAGTAAAACTCGACTTCACTTTGAAGTCTATTTCTATTTGGAATGGGATAAATCAATTAATTTCTTAATATTCACAAGGTAAGGTCAATTTGAGTATGAAGGTACTAACTGCAACCTTTACTGTTATGAATACCAGGTCTCCTTTAATAGCTTACCATTTACATACGAAATAACAGCTTCTTATTTCTCGATTAATCCCGGTATTTGATAGGTTTATTTGATTTTTGTGACTCCTATTAGGATGCGTCTCTATGTCTAAGGAGTTCTCCTTCTTCATCAACTTGTTCAAGATTTAGTTGCATTGCTTAATAAAAATCAAGGAAAGGAGAGAAACAAAAAGTATGGATACACGGGATTCTTTGCTTGTTATACCGCATATTACTGTACGAGTACAAGTCAGGTCCCAAATCAACTTATCCATTTTCCTACTACTTGATAAGGATTCCATGTCTAAGGCGTAGTTCTTAAAACTGCTATCTCTGTACTAATTCCTCCTTTTTACTACCCTCAAAACTCTCTTGTAGACTTTTTTTAACTTACAGGGCTTGAACCCGCGGTACAAAGTGTGATTTCTTGTTGATCTACCCAAAACCCTAAGACACTCAGCCATGTTTTTTGTTGACCTTGCGACTCAACTAGTGGATGCAAAGGTGGGATTGTAAAATCTGGAGAGTTTTTCTTTAACCATTTAATAAAGCTATAATATAGAAACGACTCCCCGTAAATTGTTATGTATTTTTTATGAAACTATTGGTTATTATTAGAATTGATTCCAACCAAAAGCCCTTTCCTTTCCTATGAGTCATTTCAAAGGAAATCATGGTTGTTGGCATTTTCCAAGAGAGAAATTCATTCAGTAATAAGAGTTTGCTTATTAACCCTGGATAGTGGGTATTCCTGATTTATAGATTTAGAATAGTTTAGTTGTAGCTTACGAAGTTTTATACTTACCTTTACCTTAGAAAGCTGGATTCCGATAAAAAGTCAGTGTATTGACAGTGGAGAGGAATAACATAAACCAGATTCACTTTAACAGAGTTTCTTAGATTCTAGAATCCCTCTTTTGTTTTTGATCTAAGAAGTCACATTAGAAAGTCCTCTTAAAAGACCTGTCTAGTCAGTACCCAGGAATGAAAGCAAGCTATCAATACCAAGTGAAAGTAGCCCAAAGCTCTTTGTTTCTCAGATTCCTAACTACAACTCCACTAATTAGTCTAAGTCTAAGAATCTAAGGAACACAGTCTCTGAGCTTGGAAGCCGGCAAATAAGGCGTGAATCCTAAGTCTTAATGAAAACCTGATTCTATTTCCTTTTCTTTGAGAGTATCTTCCTTTGATTGAAGTAGATTACTAAACCAGATGATAATTCTCTAAATTGGTATTCTTTTTTGTTTTGTAAGCGAAGAGCTTAGATAGAGAGCAAGATTCCTATAAGTTGCTAATTGAAACCAGACTGACATTGCTGCTAATGGATAGGAAGTGGAGCTAATGGTATAGGAATAGTACTCTAGAGAGTTTCGGATATACCTGTTATGTTATAGTATTATACATAAACAGAAACTTCTTTTCCTTAGCTTGAGGAAAGGTGTTTCAGAGGTTTAGTGTTACTTTGATCAGTTTTTAAGGTAAACAGTATAGACTGTAATGGGATTGCTTCATTCAAAGTTGCACTTGTTGGAATCTCTAATTTCAAGTTTACAGGTTCTCGGATTTGGATGTGTAGCTCTTCAGTATAGCAAAGCGATTCTCTGTTTAGCAGGATAGCTTGTAAAAGGTTTTAGTTTAAGATAATGAATTACAGGTTTATTTGCATTGTGTTTTGAGAGTCTCAAGTGGATGGTACATGGTTTACGTTTAAGAATCGTTCTAATGGGATAAGTCGGAACAGCTATTTCATCTTGAGGGTAAGCAGGTTAATGCGAGCAGGAGTCGTGGTTAGGCGGTTACAGAGTAACTCAAGGATTTTTAGGCTTAACTTTATGGATTCCTTTTTTTGGTATGTCCTGTGTTACAGCTGAGATATTCATTAAAGCTATTGTCTTCATCCTGGGGTTCTAATCCTATTCTCTGCAAGCCCTTTCTTTATGAAAGGAAAGTTGCAATATATGTTAAGAATATCGAGCTAACCTAGTCTATTCCAAGTAATCCGTACCTTGTGGCGAGTTCCCCATGAATACTATATACTCTTTTTTTGTATATAACTTTGAAGAAAAACAAAATAGAGAGCTTTGAGCTTAGCTAACTGACTTACAAGGAAATTATTCAAATGTCCTTGATCTTTTTATCCTATATACAAAAGTAAGGCTTTAGTTAGCTTCTTAATTCAATGGGGGAATTCGTTTTGTTATTTCCTGTTTTAGTCGTCCTAGTTTAGTGGTGAGTGGGAGTATCGGTAAAGAATAAGAAATCTGAAAACGCCTCGCTTATTAAATAGTTTTTGATACCATAATACAGACTCAGTAAATTATGGATAATGTGAGCTGACATGATAAAAATTCTAAAAAGGCATGACATACTATAGAAAAGGTTAGAGGGCGGCTTTCTTTTTATTAATTGGTTCAAGGGCATTTACTTGTTGTTATATTATGAGAACACTTGGTATTGCGTAATTTCTTTGCTTTGAATCTTTTTGGATTTCACATAACAATTTTTGACATATATTAACAATTCTTACTGCAAAAAAGCGGAGCCTCAAGGCAGATAATGAAGGATACTGGGTTTTTTCATTTACAGACTTTCTCCTATATCTGAAAAAGCCTCTTTTTCTTTAATATGCCCTCATAAAAAGCATAGTATACCTTACCTTTAGTTAGGTTGTACTATTTAAAAGAAATGGTTCTACTTTTCACTAGAAAATAGGAAGGGATTCAGGGTTAAGCTTTATAATTGAGAGCTTGGTCGTGAGTGTTTTTAGGGATAAACATAGGAACCCTCTCAAAATCGTGCCAACTCCAGAAGCATTTAATAAAGTAAGGCTTTTCTGAATCTTTCATTTAGCGAATATCCAGCAAAGGAATTCTAAGTCCACTAACCAAAGTCAAGGTTACATAATAAAGTCAATGCCAAATGAAAGTCCTAAGCTAGCTGTATCCTTTATTTATAATAAAAGCCCTCTTTATGCCACTACCTATATCAAATAGAAATTCGCTAATAGTTTGCTTTACATTTTTGAGAATAAGCCCCAATCGAGGGTTAAGAAAGTTCCTGGAATTCTAAAAGAAGAGAATTTCTAGGGCAAGTTTAGGAGTAGAAGCTTTTTTCCTCCTTTTGTTAGTCATAGTATCCGCTCTTTTAGATTTTAGTTTCTCCCAGGTATAAGGTAGGATAAGAAATCTGGTTCTTTCATTTCTAGTGGGTATCAATTTGTTATAAGTGGAACTCTTGATCGAAAGGGTTTCTAATTATTTGTATTACAAGCTCTCGTATGTTAATGTTAATACTGAGCTACCTAAGTGTGAAGCATGACAATAAATCTCAAAAGACATAGCAACAGGGTTTAAATCACTTCTTCTAATGGACCCTCGATCAGGCGTTTTAGAGACACAAAGAAAAATACGAGTATACATATGTTGTGCTAGGAATTCCCGATAAAGTAAGGACCCATTTTTCTTGCTTATAATTGTTTCCTCTGAAAAGATTTCCTACCAAATTCCTTCAATTTCTTTTTCCAGAGTGCCTTTACTTTCACTATCAATGAAAGCAATAAAAATTCTTATATACGAACATTGTCCTTACATTAAAACACGAGTTAGTGTACCTAAAAAACAGGTTGGTTTTGTGTGTACTTTTGAAGTTTTTCTATTTCTAATAAATTCTTTACTTTCTGGAAACGACTTTGTCTGTAAAAATACCGTTTTTCTAAACTAAGCTCTAACAGAATACCTAAAAAAGAATACTTGAAAAGAATGAAGGGCTTTCCTATAATTCTGGAACTGAGCAAAAAAAAAGAAATACCGATTAAATAGAAAAGGGCCCCAGTTACTCTCCCAGAATAGTCTTTATCAAGACAAGAGTTTATAGGCACTCTGTAAAACTGTACATCTAAAGCCTTTAGGCGTCCGGTTGACTATATTTTAATTGAATTCTTTGCCCTTATCCCGGTCTTTTGAATCCCCTTATTTTTTAATACTTTCTAAAGACCCCTCCTTGAACGAATCCTTAATTATGAAATTAATTAGCAATCTCTAAACCGCACCCCAGAGCAAGAGCTACTCCTCCCATTTCTAAGTACCTATATAACTTAAGATGCTAGACTAAGTTTCCTTGTTATTTAGTTTCAAAAATGTAATTAACCTAAAACCCTAGGATTTATAATGCGCTTCAATATGAAAAGCACTGACCCCAACCAAGAAACTTGCATTTCATTCTGCTATTTCTGAAACTGAAGTAAATACTAAGAGTTTTCATTATCGATATATCCTTGAATTTATGCCTTTCCTTTCCTATACTTTTGTGCTATACCTAGTTTTCAATTAGTGGACTCTTTTCTCTTTAAAAGGGACCGAGGATATTTATCTTTCACAGAATAGGATCCTTAAAAAAGGTCTCTCTTTTTCATTTTTAGAATCTGGAATTTAGTATTTACTTATACATATAATTTCGTAAAATATACAGAAGTCAGAAAGTACGTTCCCCTGTATACTCTCAAAAGAACCTTTTCGGTATTCTATCTAGTAGGGGGTTCCCTGTATCTATACTATAAATGGACAGACGAAAACGTTTAGAATGAGTTTCTGTAGATATTTTATTATTATTATTGCGAGTATTATTCCAGAGTCGGAATTGTTTAGTTGTTTTTGAAAGTAGATTTAGCTTCTTTATGCCTTTATGTAAAAGGGATGCCCTGAGAAAGTCGCTTAAAGAGGTATTTGGGTAAGTGTTTATTTAAGGAAATTCTTTCTCTTATAGAAAGAAATTGAATAGATATAAGGGATATTCCAGGCAAAGCCAGGATAGTATATTAGAGTTTTTTAAGTGGTACTCTTTTAGAAGCTAAAACCTCTACCCCGGGAAGGCAAGACTGGGTCCTGTAGAGAATAAGGACGTCTTGTAACTCTTGAGGTATTACTTACAAACCAAAAAACTGCAACCCGCAGCTTTCTGAAGCAATTGAAAAGCAGTCCTCCACATCAGCTTTTGGTCCTGCAAGACTTCAAAAAGAAACTCACTCGGGACTTCTATAGGGACTTAAATTATCTTGATTTCCCTTGGATTAAAGAAGATACGGGATCCAGTAGAGATTTGCTGGATAAAATAACATACTTTTAGTGAATACTTTTTTCTTTATTTCCTGCCTTGTGTTGAAGCCATTAATGGGGGCGCTCTCCTGCGAGGCCTTAAAGTTTTCCTAAGCCTTGATCATATATTATTATCCTTAGGTCCGTTTGTTTTAGTTTTAATTGGAAATCCCAAAATTCAGAGGAATCCAATCAGGTGTTTTTAGTCTAAATTGCCTAATTAGCGGTCTTTATAAGGAAAAGTAAACTATAAAAATACCGCACTGGTAACACATATTGTTTTATAAAGTTATTGTAGGAATTATGTCGTGTCGTTCGAAATATCCTGTGTCGTTTACTTCAATAGGTAATTTCGAAAGCTGAGTTGACAAAAAACAACGGATTCAGACCAACCCTTATCTGAAGTATCTTTAGAGAAGTAAACAATTCATATAAAAATTCCTCAAAGTCTTTTTAGTTGTATAACGTGAGAGTCCCTTGCTTATATTAAACTTGTGTTAACATAATATCGCAGTACTGACTCTGGAGGGGCTCTTTATACGGATAGGAAACTGGTGCTTGGTTTTTAGTTATAATAGAGTATTCTTATTCTTGACAGTGACCTGAGGTATTTCTTACCTAGCCCGAATACATTTAAAAGGAGTTTCTAAAGTGAGACCCCCTCTATTCTTAATAAACCAGATTGGCAATTTTTGAACCGCGGATTTACGTCTTTAAGGACACTCTGTAATACAAAAAAAATGAATACATTATTTAAGTAATTCTATTCTACTAAGAATAACCATGAAAAGCGGGAGCGGTTCGAAGACTCTATATGAACGTCTTTTTTATACCTTTAAAACCAGGGATACTGGGGATTCTAAAAGGGGCCTGGACTCTGATAGTGCAGAAATTTTTATGTCTAAAGTTCGCACTCTATATACTTCTGGGAATCGGCTTAGTTGACGGGTAGTAATAAAGAGAAGGCGCTGGGAGAGGTCTCTGAAGAGTAGTACAAATTCAAAGACAATGGGAGAAGCATAGCTCTTTAGAAAGTTAGTAGGTTACACATGCTTTTGAAGACTCTACTACAAAGGGTAACCGGAAAAAAACCTAGTTACAAGTCTGTCGAAGGCTCGAATCAAGTACCTCTAGCTTAGGTAGGCTCGTATTTTTTTATTTTAAAACAAATCTCATAGAAGCTTGAATCCCGGTGTTTTCGTTTCGTAAACCCTTTTAGTACTTACTATTATGAAAACTCCCTCAATCAAGGTACACCTAATTAATGCATAGGAGATCCAGAAATGTACATAATCTAAGGAAACTGTTTGCTCTCATATCGGATTCTATTAAGCCTACGGTTTTCTAAAAAAAAACGTATTCGTTATAAAAGTAAAAGGCCTCTTTCATAAATTAAGAAATTGGAATGTCTATGATACTCAGTAAAGATTTGCTTATAATACGGATCCTGCAACAAGATCAAGATATAGTAATTCGAATTCTAGTTTAGAAGCTTTCGTTTTTCAATTTAGTTCCAGAATCGCATAAATAATAAAGGTGTTTCATTCTTTTTCTTGTAGTATTCTTTGATGGGCAATTTATATAGAAAAGGGAGCACACTTAATCTTATGAAACTTAGTATTGTCATAAAGACACGGGATGTATTTAAGGCCTTAGCGCGTAAGAACTTTTAGAACAGTATTCTATTACGGATTTTGAGGCTAATGTTAACTTGTCTTTGGGAATTCTTTACAAGGACGTGGGGGATACCCAATGGATGCTCAAGGCTTCTTTTACTCGACATAGCCAGCCTTTTAGAAGAGCCAAAGCTAGGAGTTTCTTATTTTCAACCTAAAATAATGTATAGTTTTAAACCTGGCCAGTACTGAATACGGAAATAACCTATATCAAACATATATGTAATAAAATTTCATATCCAGCTAGAGATAGGTCCATATATACAGAAACTCTTAAGGTATAGCTCTTATAAAAACCGACCCGAGATCCATAATATAACAGTATTACTTTCTTTTGTGTGATGTGATATACTTTGATTAAATTAAGTGCCATAAGCTAAAGTGTAGGCCCTCCCATATATAGAAAAGACTCTCAAATATTACAATTTATAGACGAAATTTTTTGCGCGCAGTTAGAGCCCTTTGCTTTAGAATCAGATTTCAAAAAAAAACTTTGTTCATAACCCAGGGAGAGTGCTGTAGCCCCTATTAGAAGAAAACCCTGCAAAGCTCGTAGTAAATGCTGCCAGCGAGGAGGCTCTACTAATTCTTATGCTGGAATAATATAGAAATAGAAGCCCGCGAAGAAACCACGGTACTAAATTTAATTAAATAGAAGAAGAATTCCAATATTCGAAAACTAGGGTACATGAGGAACCCCTGTATAGTCTATTCTACTAAAGAATTACCTGCATGCTTATGAAAAAAAAAGCCTATAGACCCAGTACAAAAATTTTCTTACAAAGTTCGATTCAATATCTTCTAAGTAATTGTGGAGAAATTACTGCCGAGAGACCACTTACACATCAAGAATTAGAATCCTATTAGTTTTGAGCGGGCTAACACTTAGTCAAAAAGAATTCTTTATACCGAGCTTGTCTTGTGTCGATTAACCTTTCTGACAAGACCACCCCGGAAAGGAAAATAGTAAAGTATTGTCAAGTCTCCTATACTCTTCGTAAGATATCTAAAAGCATAAGAAACCCTAGATAAAACGCAGTTTTGTGTCCTGTAAATATTAATCCAGACCATAAAGAAGAAACAACTGAACCTCCCTTTTAGACTCCTTTATCTATATACAGCTAAGCTGGGCCTAGACAAAAGAATTGACTAATTTAAGCAGCAATTTTGAGAATATAAGTTCCTCTAGATATAAGTAACACAACTTGAGCCTAGCTTCTCTACCTCCCACAAGTATAATAAAAAATTTCCTATTAGTATTAGGGACCCCTCTACCTCTAAAGTAATGTTCAGGAAAGTTAAAGTAAAACTTGTTTATAAAGTACTACCGATTCAGTGAGGGTATCCTTCTTTTCATTTAAAGGATCGGTTAGGAGATCCCGTTTACAATTATTTACAGGTGCCAGGTAGCGGTCAATTTCTTAAAAATAGGAATTGATATAATTTTTAGTTAGGTTAGAGAAGCTTCTCTTTAGGCACACTAGTAAAGTCGAGATACTAAATGCAAATAAGCTAGCTGGGGAGCTTGAGGAGCCTCATTCCCACATAAGTTAGGGTTATTTGAAAGACACCCATTACAGGACGCCATTGGCAACCTTTTACTAGTATATATAAATTTATATAAGGTTAAAAAAAATCTAGAGAAAACTGCGGACAAGTCCCTAAGGGCCCTTTTCAGAATCAGAAGAGAAAGTAATCCTGGATTATGGGAAAAACTAGGGCTTAGACCAATAGAATATAAGAGCACCCTCCTTTAGAGTTACAAAGGATATTGTTTTTATGCCATTTACTGTACTGGGGAGACCCTGGTTTTCCTTACTGTACCGCATTTTTATTGTGAGACCCCTCTAGTTACCTCAATTCTTGTTGCTTGTGGATTTACTTCAGAGTGTAGCTAGTCAAGATACATATAGAATAGATATGAGCTTCTTTCCTAAGGATTTGATTCAGATAGAGATTTTTGTGGTTTCTCGCTTATCTTTTGCGATTTGACTCTTTAGAGACTTCTAACTAAGGGTATTTTTGGTATCAAAATTGCTGCGAGAGGATACTGCAGAAAAAAAAGAGAGAGAAAAAGGAGCCTTTTGTGGACATGAGTAAGCTTTATTTTCCGAGTTTACTAATCCGGAACAGAACTCTTTGTTTTTGCCTTAAACGCACTACATACACTCTACATTCTTGAGGGAGAGTTCTAACAAAAGATTGCACGATTAGACTTTAATCTCGTGTTTTGCTTATATTCTTTTTTATAGCTTGTTACACAATCACTTGGATAGAATAAGAATAACATTAGATGCTTAGCTTAATTTATCCGTACTCTATCTATAAGCTACCTAGTAAGTGAGGTAATGCCTAATTAACTTATGACGTTGAAGTCTTTTAGCATTCCGAAATTGAGAGTACTTGCGTGAGTTCGAATCGTTTTCTTTGTTTGTAGAAGGCAGTACTTTTTTATTTATGAATATTCTCTCTCGCTTTGAACTCTATAGGTGTTTTTTAAAATCCCGATATATCAGAGAGAGATTACTTTTGACTTCGCTCAATTTCAAATTTTCGAATTCGAATATAAATGTAGAATCATCCTCTATTTTAGCTATTTTAGATCCGAAAGCTGGGAAAATAGAGTCCGTTTACATATCAACTTCGAGATTCTACCTTAAAACGAGGCCCCGTTTAAAAAAAGTCATAGGTTCAAGCCCCTTCACCAAGCCATGACAAAAGAATCAATCCTGTTTTTGAATTAGTAGTTCTTTTCTAGGATCGGAGTGCAAGAATTACTATAGATACACCTTGGATGGCATACTTCTATATATAGACTGTATAAAAGAAATATAACTAACGACAACTCTTAACCGATACATAAAATCGGGAATTACACAAAATAGAATCCTCAGGAAGCACTAACCTAAGTGTTAATGGAAAACGTTATCTCCACGAATACAAATTTTTATAAGGAACTTACTACATCTGTTTAAAATTGAAATTAAAGTAGAAAGGTTTTCCTAAAACCCCTTGTCCTTGTGTTCAATAATCAATAATAAGGATGGAACTGTGCGCTACCAGAACAGAATAGGCGGGGATATATACTACAGATATTTGTCTTTAAAGTAAGTACAAAAGGATTAACTCCCTCTAGAATTCCCGGTAAAACTAAAATGAAATACACATGATACTTTAGTTTTGAATCCACGCAAGTCCTAGATTTTTTTCTTATTTGCTCATCTTAACTCTGTAGGCTTTTTCTTACTCAAGTACGCCGATACCTCCCTCTGTAGTAACTTACTAAGACAAGTCAAAAAAGGGTTAAAACGCTTTTATATGAAGCTCTACTAAAGTACTAAAGGTTACTTATGAACCTCTTACCAGAAAGGGTTCGTTGCTACTTTTGTCTAGATTCATTTGATTCCTTCTACTTCTGGAAGTAAGCAATCCGTAGAATTCTTAATATAATAGCCTTTCATTTTTATTCACTAAAAAAATATCTAGCAGCAGAAGCTCCTTAGGACAAACCTAATTTCGGAATAATTTCTTAGAGGTGCCGGACCATAACTCCACAAGACGAATCCTTTACGCAATGGACTTAAATTCAAGAAGAAGTAAAGGCTTACCACTCCAACCTAGCTAAGTCGACTGAAAGGAAATCCTGGGTACTCAAAGAGTATAGAAATTCTAAATATCAGCTTCTTGCTAAAACAAATTTTGTACTAAAGAGATACCCCCGTAACTTTAAGAAGATCTCTATTCAAGTCAAGGAATTTTTATTCTTAATCAAAAAAAAAAGGTTAGGGGTATTATACAAAACATTCCAATAATTCTAAGGAGTTTATGTTTGACCATAAAATACACAAGACGCATGAGATGCCTAACAATTATAGTTATAAGTTCATAAAGAAGTAAGATACCCCCCCTACCTAATATTAATATTTCATTTTGCAAAGCTTTTTTTGTAAGATGTAAAACCCAAATCTTGTTAAGATATGAAACGGGCTTGAAGGCCTCTAATATTACTCTCTAGCTTATGCTTATTAATGACTGCCAGGATTTTCCTAAAACGAAAATGACGGATCCTTTTTGAATATGCATTTTTAGAACAAACTTGTATTGATAAAGGAATCTTTTATGTAATTTATTAGACATCATGGTCTTCAATTTAGCTTTTTTTTAACTTGAGAAAACTTGTTCAGAAAAGAAAAAAAGAGAAGTGCTCTATAATTTGATTTGTACAAAAAGTGACTCCTAATACTAACTAGTTGGTAACTCAAGTCGGATATTTATAACCCTCGGTCTCAAAGTTTTCCCCAGCGGTATAGGTATAAAGTCAATTATATACTAACTAAGCCTTTCTTTTTTGTTACGTTTAAGTTTCAAAGGAGACTCTTACTCTGACAAGGGATCTAATAGCTAAAGTTCACTGGAATAACTTCCTTTGGCAGAATCTTAGGGCTACTGCAACCTCTAAGTCTAAGAAAGAAAAAGCTTCTGTAAAGGCCCCGGCCTGCACTACAAAGGGAAAGCTGGGGCCTTTAGGCCTGCCTATTCAGAGTCCTTGCTAATGTGTTTATTCTCTATAAGCTCTATAAGTATATTAAAAAGGATAGTCGGCCAAAGTCTTTCTTAAATCCTTCCAAGTCCTTGCTAAGGAGTTTTTTTTAAGAGCTGCTCTAGGGTTGTATTATATCACGAGGACTCTCAAGACTTCATATACCATTACAGAGCTAGTTTTATACTCAATTTTAGTACTTTACGCATTTTAAGGAAAGCACCATAATAAATCATTAACTAATAAATATCCCGAACTACCCCCTATTTGCACAAGTGAGGTAATTTACTAATTAACGGGGTATTCCTCCATAAAGAGAGTTATGTAATTTGAGGCAAGCTTGCTTGTCTAGAGTTAACCTTACCTCGATTTTCTCTTAATTAAGGCTGGCATTTCTTAAAAATAGGAAACTTCTAAACTTAAGGGTCCCTTGTTAACCCTTTCTTGTAACTAAGTCCTTTACTGGAATCACTAACTAAGACATATCCACTTCCTTTACTTTAAAAAAGCTAGGCTCTAGTAAACTAAGAAACAAAGGACATATGAAAGAAAGCAAATCTTTTATATAACGAGTTTGTCTTAGAAGATTGTTCTTTTAGCGGTTTACATTCATATTGACTTAATGAATATTGAAATAGGAAAGACCTTATCTACTTTTCTTGAAAGACTTAAATAGTTAAGGAAGGACAAGCCTCTCTCAAATCCTTAAAAGTTAAAGCGTGTTGCTTTTGTTCTAATATAAAGAAAAGGCAGGATAGAAGATAAAAAGAGTATGAGTATCCAAATTCCTTCTTTAGGGCACATATTCTGCGTGGGACACGGGCTTTTAAGTCATTTTGTTGGTTTTACCCTATTCGGAATATAGACAATCTATACGAAATAATTCTATAATCTTAAATAGACACAAGTTACTGTCCTATTATACTCTCTGTTTTTTGTGAATTCAGTAGAAGAGATCTCTATACACAGGAGTTTCTAACTACAAAAATTGTAGACACTGTATAGAAGTTAGAATTAAATGTGAAAATGACTCCGGTTACTCCTGCTTTGAGAGTACGGACTCTTTTCTTAATCTTATTACAGAAACAATTCAATATCCCATTTTTTGAATACTTTAGAGGGGGCGCTAGACCTAAGCTGTTATTCTAATATGAGTAAACTCCTCTATCTATAAAAGTGCTCTGTGAAGAAAAAGACAAAGTCAATCTTCTAGGGAGTACTTCTATCTTTAAATTGTTACAAAGCTCTAAGTTTCTTAGTTATTGCCTGCTAATTCCTCTGTCTTTTAGGCATTTCTTGCATATTGCAGTTGTATCCCGGATCCGGATCCTTAGTAAACTCAATACGTAAAGGAATTTAGGCCCCAGCTCGAAAATGTGTGCTTTGAAGTAGCTGCGATTCCCTATAATAAATATCAAGACTAAACTAAAAAATTTTAGCATATTTAAGGAGACTCCTGTATTTATACTGTCATAGTATGTAATCTTACTCTTCTGCATACCCTTCTTAATACCTAGAACTTGCTTCTTAAGAGATCGAGGATATCTTCAGTAACCAATTCCTTAGAACTATCGCTTTAAATTTTCAGAAAAAAATCTTCTTTATTAGGGCAAAAACCCTTGCTTACAGAGCCCTGCACTTATCGGCTCTAACTAAATCCTAGCAAACACCCGTCTTTAAAAGAATAACCTTACCTAACAAGGTATTATGGAAAACCCTAGTGAGTTCTACTTAGCTTAGTTAGAAACTTCCTTATGCCTGAATGTACTTCCCTTATTATTTTATTCCCGAAATAGAGTTTTCCTATTTTTTTACTTTGTAAATGTTAATAATTAATAATTAAGTTAGGCCACAAGGAAAGAAAACCTCTCTTAAATAAGAGACCTATTCGAACTTTTTATAAAATACCTGATGAAGAAGAAAGTTTCCCTATTTATTAAGAAACCCTAGCTATTTAGTTATACAATTCCTTTAAGGAGCTAGAAAGCCTGAGGGGTACCCTATACTTTACCTACCTAAAATGGAAACTTTACAACCCCCATCTTCAAATTCAGGATACCTACGGGGCTCCCAGAGAAGTTTTTTTTTGTATAGTATTTGGTCAGTACCGTGTATATACCAAAATAGAGTAAACTTAGGCTTTATATTAATTATATGATTCAAATATCTGGTTGTAAGTAATTCATAAAATATTAGGAGTTTGAAAGCCTTTCTCCTAAATAAGCAGACTCTTTAAATAGCCAAGAGCTTTGGTATTTACTGCTACACTAAAAACATTTATATAACCCACTCTGCTTTTAGAATGAGAATGGGAGAGGAATATTCCTGATATTATTCACCCGCTTTCTTGGCAAACGAGACATATTGCTTCACTACAATAAGAAATAAGATTAACCCAAAGATTAAACTATATTATATAGTTTTGAGTATGTTTTTTTCTTCACCACGATATTTCTATTTAATATCCATGTATTTTCCACAAAAAATGAACTCCATTTTAATAAAGTATCCAGTCAAAATATATTAAATCAATATTAAAATCCTCACACAAGTCTAGGGTTTTCACTGACAATTGTTACCAATCTAAAACTTAATTCTAAGGTTAAGGAAGCTCTGATCTATAGGATATAGCAAGATCAAGAAAGAGGAACGGAGCCTCTTAATTGGATTTAAACCCTTTTTCTCTACTACAAAGAGAGAGTGCCCGAATTGCTTACCCATTTATAAGCGAGGGGCCTACTAGCTACGAGGTGACGGGCCTTGTTTACTTTCTATTAAGAATACCGCGAATCCAGGATTTTAACTCTCAAATATACTAAACTAATGGGCTCGTAACGTAACCAAGAGTTGTTTACTCCGGTAAGATAGATTGACTCATTTATCAATTAAGGTTTATATCCTCTTTAAATGATAAACTACATAGGGTAGAATTTCTCCTTTAAACTCTATAAATACAACTAATTAGACTCTATACTAACTATCTAGAACTATCTCTATTATCTCAATACCATAAAGGCGCAGATCTTTTATACTACTCACTAATATTTCTTATACATTATAAAGTCACTTTCCAGCCAGACTGCAGGACTTGAGAACCCCCGGATTAACACAAAGAGTACCAGGGGGCGAGTGCTCTAACTTCTTCTTCTTAAAACCTAGAACTGACAGCTTTGCTTTCACACCTCCTTCTGAAATATCCTTTTTAGAAAACCCATCTTACAAAAGCACTTTTTATTACTTTTTTGCATCTATATGAAACATAACAATTCTAAGAAAAGGCTGGAATTTAAGGACCTCTAAGAGTAGAACTGACTAAATACTAAATTGATTGTGCAGATTTCACCATAGGAAAAGTATAAAACCGTAATTTGTTAATAGGAATTGAATCCCATAACATTTACTCTGAAAACTTAGGAATTTCCTCACTCGTCCTAACCCGGTCAAAGACCTCTTCTCTTGATTGAACCGAACTACTGGAATTCCGGTCACATATGAGACTCGACAGAGAGAACAAATCATCCGAACTTGGCCACATCGCCCTTTTTCTTTTTTCAAGTTGTACTAACCAGTCAATTTAGGTTAGGTGTTTTTCTATTTCTATTATAATTCCAGCTTTTTAGGCACTTTTCTCACATAATTCTGTGTTTTTAAGGCTATTTGTCCATAATATTGAAATTTAGTAGTTTTGAATACCCCTTTTTTTTTCATTAAGGAACCCTTATTTATTATTATCAAGAGTTCCTTTTTTTAGTAAGTCTCTAGCAGGGGTTGATATAACGAGATAAATCCCTCTTCCTCTTGAAAAAGACTCTAATTTCTAACTAGAAAAGCTGGCTTAATTTTCAAGTATACATCGGCGACAGCTTTTGCCAAAACCCTAGAAATCCGTGAGTTTAGTTTCTATTCCAATTAGTTAAAAGTAATACCCGGTCCTATAAGGGATAAGTCGCTTTCCTATCGTTGTTTTCTAGGAGTACCTAATAGCTAATAAATGGAGTAAATTAAAGTCTAGCTGCTTAAGAAATGAAATGTAAACTAACTAGATAGTAGGTTTTAGAAAAGACTTGAACAAAGACAGTTGCTGGGGAATTAATTGAGCTGCAGGACTTTAAAGGAAAGGAGTCTCTAACGTTTTATTCGTATGTGGGGGTGCTATTATAAAGACAGGAAAAGGTATAGCTTAGGAGTTTTCTAGTCTTAACAAAGTGTAATGTTTACTATTTAGAATATACCATAATGCGTTATAACACAAAGTTTCAGACGGTAAAAAAGGATGTAATACTAATCTTTCTAAAGTAGATATCCTCTTTATTGATAAGCTAGCATGAGGAAGACCCTTTTAGTTCAGAAAGAGTCCCTATTTCCTTATAAGTCCTTTCCAGTATCGGCTTTAAGAGAGCATGGAAGTGTTAATTATAGTAGGCTACTAGCTTTTCGGGGTACCTTTTTTATTTTCTTGTAAGTGCTTTCTAGTCTGTACAGTATCCCTACTAGTTTTTTTCACAAATGGAAGTTAATTAATGAACAGGATTCTGTATTATGTCTCCCAGGGTATAAGCTTTTTCTAGGAGTTCCGGGGTATAGAATGAAACTCCCCTTATTTTTATATTAAGAATTGCTGAACAGGGCTCTCTGATTCTAATGCGGGAGACGGCTTTCCTTCTTTAATTATGCAAACTTATTTCATTTAGGTAGGGCTAAAATCTTGTCTCGAAAAGGGTTTCTTTTTGTTACCTTTGTTTATTGTCACGCAATTACAGACCAGAATGGAAGGAATAGAATAAGTGAATAAGGTTGACTAAGGATTTGTTTTTTTGCCCCACGATTAGCTTATCCAGATCACAAGGAACTTTACAGCCCTAAACCATAATGGATTTTGAAGCTGAGCAAAGTCCCGGTATTCTTTTCTTAAACAAGATTAAGGTTATATCAAGTCCTATAAGTTGAAGATATAGGAAAACATTTTTGTATAAGTCAATAAAAAGACCTCTCTCTCAGAAGCAAGTCAGAAATTCCTAAAAAAAAAAAGACCTGTAGGAAAGGGTACTGTCCCCCATATACTCTTAAATTTCCTTTCAAAAGTTTCCGCAACAATTAAAATAAAAAAAAAATCCGGATTTCAATATCCTATTTTAGATTTAACAACCTGGATTAAGCTAGCTCCACTCCCGGAGAAAACAAAAAAGCAATCTCAGAAGTATTGCAGGTTTTGAACCTATGACATTGAATTAAAAAAACCAGCCTTGTTTTTAGTACTGACGACTAGTCTACATTATAAAATATGAGTACTTTTTCCTTATATATTTTTTTTTATACTGAATTACGCCTTATTCCCAGCTTAGCCTTAAGCGTCTTGCTATGGTTAATAGCAGCCCTTATTTCGAGAGGGGTTCCCTTTGTTAAGCTAAGCATTAACTTCCTGCATTTAAATGTATAAGGATAAGTAGGAACACCTTTTTACACTATTAATCCTATAAACATCTCCACCGAACTCTTAATAACCAGCTTTTTATGTTCTAACCTTGTCCGCATACCCAACTCATAATCAACTTGTCAGCTTAAGGAACAACACAAACTATGAGACTTATCTTGTCTGCTCTGCTTTAGGATTCTGGGTAATGGGTGTTTAGGAAGCCCTTTACGGTGTTTCCGGGTTTCCTGGTCCCAGATAGTCAAGATTTTCTAGAGATTTAGCTAAAGAAATTTCTCTAATTTTAAAAGAAAAGTTGTAAGTCAGTTTTCTTGTCTAGATGTGTAAGGGTTAACTATCCTTAGGTTTGAGGCTCTGTTATTTAGTCTGTTAAATATGTATGAATTTCGTATTTCGCTTAGTTGTGAGCCGTTTATTGCTTCAAAGGCATCCTTTTTTTTTATTAGAGCCAGCTTTTAAGTAAGGCAAAAAAAACTTAAACGGAAAATTCAAGAAACAACAGCAAAGTGAGTCTCTGAAATAGCTTTTCTTTTTTATCACTAGGGTTTGTTAGGAAGGTTACCCTACTAAGGTTTTTGGAGTCAATATTTACTATATAATTATTGAGAATTCCTCTTTTGGTATTCAATATTCCAGAAATTGTTATCTTTGTACTTTATAAATTTGTTGTTGTTGACAATTTTATGAATAAATAGAACTTAACGAGGAAAAACGAATTTTAAGGATCCTACTTATTTCATTTTAGCGAGTTCTTACTGACAAACAGATAGATAACAAGTTTATTCTACTTTCTTTTTCACCAGGGAATCTTTCATTTGTTTACGAGCTTACTGCACAAAAAGCTAATCTATAAAAGTTTTAGAAGCCGTTACTTTTATTGATATCAAGTAATATGATTCTTCACTTATATACTTGCTTGTTTGTCTATGAGATACCCTAAACATAAGGAAAGACTAGGAACCCCGGTCATATAAGGCCAGCTATCTGCAAAGGAACGTCCTATCCCTAACTTAGCTGAAGCAAAGCTTTCTTGGAAGCATCCTACGAAAATGGTTACTAATACTATATTCACGAAAACAATACTTTGTTTTTGGATCTATTATATTATAATTATAAAAAAGTTGTGCAATTTTGTTTGAATATTCAAGTAGAGGATTAAAGGGTATAGCCCCCTTAATGTAATGTAGGTGGAGTTCTCCCTTTTATATAGGGAGGTACTCGGATTTTAATCACTAATGTTAGAACTTTTATACTCCTACTCTGTAACCAAAAGGGTCCGTGTTTTTTTTAGATCTCCAGTCTTTACTTTAGATCCAGAATTGGAAACAAGGGAACAAGCAATACCTTACTTTTCCTCAATACCAATTAAAAGTTAAGAAAAGAATCCACCCTAATTCCACTTGTTGGGGCTACCTTTTTTTTTTGAATTCTTAGCTATCTCTATCTTACTCTTCTCTAACTAGCTCTTGGTCTTGATAGCTGATAAACAGTTTTAAGAGTCTTTACACAGAGCTATAGTCATTTTAGAGCTAAACCTAGACTCGGGTTTCTCTTATTTACTGGAAACTCATTACTAAAGCTGTAAAGTTATCCCCAAATTGATTCTCCTCTAGAAGTAGGTAGAAAGTGAAACAAAGAACACAGAAACACCCAGCTTTAGCTTGACTTACTCCTTTTACTCACAATATAGTACAAATGAAACTAACTAAGACAGGCTTACCTTTGTCTATTGGTTAAAGAACTCGAACAATTTACAAGAAAAAAACACCTTATAAAATCCCCATGAGGTCATGGTTCTAGGTAGCCTTTACAGAATTCTATTGAGTATATAAGTCTCACATTCAGGAGGTCTCCCAAATGGTAGTATTTGCTAAACAAGATAATTATCAGAAATAAAGAGCTAAAAAGCACTGGTTCGGGATAAAAGGCACAGTTACTGGATAACAAATTATTGGGAATTAGTACACAATTGTTGCAATACCATAGCTAAGACAAGATATTCTATGAGTCCTTCATTTAGCAGCACAGGGTTTCAGGGATACAGCTGGCATTAGAGTTGGACTACTTTCACTAGCAAACAAAGCTACAATTAATTTATAGAGTGTACTTCCCTCCGGGAAAGACTAAGGGCAAAGCTACACTGACTAGAATCATGCATGGTTAGATTGGTCAGAACAAAGCTACACCGTCCGTCAGCAACAGAGCCAAGAGCAAAGACACTAAGAAAATCGGAATGTTCGAAACAATTATTGAGTCCTTAAACTTTCCAAAAAACCTAGTTAAGTTAGGATTCTCTGTATTAAGTTCTCTATATAGAAATATCTTTTCTTTAAGTCCTAAATTGCCAGCTACGAGGTATATCGGAAGAGTCCTATCGACTAGACAGTACTTCTCCTTGTATCCTAACAACTGCAACATCGACAGGGCTACCGCGCCTTTGACCGAGCAAAACAAATACATCAGTATTCAGTATTATGTATTCTACAGTCCTTAGCTATCAAGGCAACATTGACTTGGGAATCCGTGGATTCTATATCCTCTGCGATAAGCACAAAGAACAAGAGGAATGTCTCTTAAACAAAACAGTAGTTATCCATAGCAATTAGAACTACTATTATTATCATCGATCTAAGACTATAGACTATAATAGACTGAGTACACTACGGGCTCCTCTTCTTCTCTCGAAAGGAAAGCAGCTTTCTTGATGTCATTTTAGTAACTAATCTGATCTGAGACAGTGATTAGAGAAGTCTAAATACAAAATCGGGAATTCTAAACTAAACTATGTGAGGCCTCAAAATATATAAAATTTTAAAGTAGGAAATTCAAAAAAAGGGTTTCGAGTGTACCCAAACCTGAGTACCTAAACTAGTGATAAACCGCGCTCTAGATAGAAATTTTAAGGTTATTCTTTTCCAAGAAGCCCCTTAAATTAAAGTAAGATTATAGCTGGAAAGACACTCCAAAAAAAGTCTAGCCCATAAAAGAATTATAGCTTTATCTCTAGTTCTGGTATCCTTAAGCAGCTTAAGGTTTGTACATTTAACTCAATTTACTTACGCGGGATTTCCTATTTTATACCTTTAAACTTTGAAAGCCTCGAAACCCTTAATATATCTAAATATATTTTGTTTAGGAATTCCTTGGAACCCTCTCTTCTGTAACCTATTCTCTGTACCAACTTCTTGAATCTTGTCCATTTGAGTTCCTTTTGCTTGTGCATATGTCTCTAACTTTGTTAACAAAACAAGGTTTCAAAAATCAAATCTATTTGTTTCATGTTCTATTTGTTTTAGTATCCAGATAGGGTAGCTTTTGATATGGGTACTATCCCTCTATAACGATAAGCTACAAAGAGAAAGTTATCTTATCTTTCCTAAAGCAACTTACGACTATAGATCCATTGACAAGCAAATCTATCTCCATTCCTTTTGACTACTAAAGAATCTTGAGCAAGCAAATAAGGGACCATTTGAGTTTCTATCTATCCTTGAGGGTCCTAGTCTAATACAGAATCTTGCAAAAGAAAAGGGTTTTTCAATCCCAAGATGAGATCCCCTTCTCCTGACAGTCAATTTATCTTTTCGAACCCAGTGAATTCCCTTTGAATTTTAGTAGTCAATATTTCTAAATCAAGATATTTTGGTATTCACTTAGTTAGAGATTAGAGACTCCTGTTAGGATTTCTTTGTGCAGATAAAGATTCCCCTATCTATCTTAGACAGCTATTGGAGCTTGTATTAATCTTTGTTCTTCAACTGAAACCTATAATACCTCTTTATCTGGAACCTACCAACTACAAACTACAAAGGAAACTAGATCTAATGACTGTACCTTTTGTGAATGCTTTAACACTGCCAACGTAAACTAATTAATTCTTCCCAATGTCCTTGAAATCCTAAGGAAATGTCTTTGTTTGCTGAAGGTGAAAGCAGTTCTTGCTAAAGGAACAGAATACTGATTTCCTAAGGACCCATCCTAATAATCCACTCTTATTGCTGCTAATTGAGGACAGTGCCTTTGATAGCGAGCCCTAAGGACATGTACTTTCTGAGGAACCTAACAAACTTAATAAGAGGGCGAAAGCTTATTTATTAACATATGTTAAAAGCGACCCTACATGACTCTTACAGGGATCTTGTTTATAGTATAGGGGGCTTTTTCTATAATATTGTATGTAGGATACAAGATTTAGTACGAGCTTGCTTTAGAAGTTCTCCTAATAAGTATAAAAAAATATGTTACCAGATAAAATATTAACAAAAAAAATAGGGTCTTGCCTTAAACTTAAAGGTATAAGTAATTAACCAGTACTCTCTTTTCTGGTATCAGTATCTTGGTTTAAAGGCAAAGGTTTTCCGGGAAAGAACTTCCAAAACACAAAACCTAGAATAGAGAATTGAGAGGTAAGCTTGTCTTTAGAATCTGAAACACCTTTCAAGACAAGAATGCTAGAGAAAGATCGGGTTATTAGACATGAAAGTAAGGAATTCTAGCTAGCCCGCTTATTAGATCGGAATCCAGAAGTTCGCAACAACAAATAGCTTGGCTTTACCTCTGGTACTCAATAGGTTTCTGTACCTTTGACCTGCGGAGTTTAGCTCGTTTCCTTTACTTTTCCAACCCTTACTTGGACTTCTTTTTTTAAAGACTCGTTAAGGGTAGAGCCTAAAATTCAATAGTCCGAAACTCTAGAGTATGGAAAAGAGACTCCAGGCCTTTTTTTAAGTATTGTAAATGTAATAAAAAAACGGATATTTGGGATTTTAGGTAGACTTACTTACATATACTGGGATCCTGTCTAGTGAAGCTGCTAACCGTTAAAACCGCCCAGCTAAGGAGAAATAATGCACTTCCCTATATATTTTCTTTTCTATTTTAGACTGCTTTCTCAAATTCCTAATCCTATCTATACTACACTACCGGGGTATTCCGGATTTTGAAGGGGCTCTTGTTCTCCGTTACTCACGGTAAAGTAGGGGTTATCCTGAGTCCAAGTAAAGAATAATGGAGCATTGCCGAAGTATTCTATAGAATTTGAGTCTAGGAGTCTTGCTACTACGGACTATTAATAAAGTTTTCTATTTGCTATTACCTTATTCTCTAGGTACCTTTCTATCTATAATTGTATACATCCCTCGCTCACAAAGCGAACTCATCTCTATTCCCAGGGCTTTCTACATTCTACACTTGTGCGAAGTCCATCTACTGACTACTAGTTCTACTAATACTCACTAGAAAGATTGTCTTTACTAAGCTAAGCTCTCGGTAGTCATTAGATTGACTTGTTTTATTCCTAATACATGAAGGGATAGCCTGGATTGTAACCTTATTCTTCCTCGTAGTTCTATTATAGCCGTGTATTAGTCTTACCATTCTTATCAGGTTATAATATAGTACTTTCCATCCTAACCTTATTTCTAGGGAATCGAGCATACAAAGGCAACGCTTTCGTTAAAGGGGTTCTCGGTAAAGCTTCTCCAACGGATTTGTTTAAGGAATCCTTGACTTAGTTCCTTAGTGACTTCTACCTTGTTCATAAAAACGTTATTTACAATTTCTTTGATCAACCAAAACTCTAATGTAACAGTTTCTCCTAGACCTGCTCTAGTAATAAAGGGGCTATTGTATTCCCTTTAGAAGCGGTTGGAGTATTTAGTATATGGGTTTATATACCTATTAGTATTAGGCTTAGTTAAGGCGCGAAGCCCTCTTTTTGCGTTTATCGTTAGAGAGGTTGGTAATCCTTAATAATCTAGGAAGGAATAAATCTTAATGACTAAAAAACCCTGTTTAGGAGGTTAATGCCTATAGAGTATTACTAGATAGTACACCTTACACTATAACAGCCAAGAAAAAAACTGTGTTCTAAAAAATAAAAATGACTTTAAACTCGAGTCCTACCTCTTTAATATCTTCCTAAATTCCTTAGAATCAAAGAAAAGTAACCTACTCAAATCAAAGACCTTGAAAACAACTTCTTCCTTTCCATATACCTTTTAGTGATAGGGTTGCCGACGTAAATTAATTACGGATACTTGAAAAGACTCTACCCCAATTAATAACTAAAAACAGGGTCTTCCTATTCCTATCTCTGGCTCTCTAAAGCAGATCGTAATAATTTATTAAAACCCGGGTATTTCACTCAAAAGCCAGAATATCTAAGACTTAAGGAAACGACCAAGAGGGCTAAATTTCTCCGTTTCCAGCTTTTGACTTTATACTTTCTAATATTCTATTCCGAGGCTTTGTGAAAGGAATTGTACAACCCTATATCTGAGCGTGAAACCCTCAGAGGTTTCTTTATTACCAACCTCTACTCCCGCCTAAAAGAAATTTATCGTACTTTCTATAAATAAGTTTAAGCGGATAGAGTTAAAAAACAATTGGCAAAAAAGCTATACCTTTAGGGTAGGGTATAAAACTGAAAGTTAAAGGATACGGCCCCGGCTTTAGCCTTAGTTTACTTAGAGGAACATCCCATAAAATCAATCATTCATAGTTTCAAATTCTACATTACATTGATTACATTGTAAAACAATTCTGCATTATACTACTAAAGGCATCTGAATATCCCCGGCTAAAGCGGGGGACCCGCTCGATTACCTTTGTTACCTTACCTAACTCAGATAACAAGAATTAATAAAGGGTCTTAGAGGAATAAAGCTACTACTCCTATGATTCCTGCCTCTATTATTGTATTAGATACTATTTATTAGTAAGGCTAACTCTACGCTAAGACCAACAAGAAAAGCATACTTTCACTTCTTTACTAGAAATTGCGTTCTTTATCGCTAGAATACCTTTTTTTTTTTTTTACCAGAATACAGTAACACTATAAGAAAGACAGAAGCTTTGGCAGGAAAGACACTAGCTACTGAAAAAACTCACCTTTTACTTTAAAATAGAAGTTTCCTTTACTTGCTTAGTTTAAAACACCTTGTTCAGAAAAGCTTGTAATTACAAATTACCTAATAAGTGAAAACAGACTTCAGCAAAGGAGCCCTGTGTTTAGTTTAAGGGATTCAAAAGATTTAGGAAATTCCCTGTCTCGCTTTGAGAATTCTATGAAAAAAGGAGTGTAGATCCATCATAGCTCATTTATTTCGTCACCAAAGAAAAGACTTAATCCTGTTTACGAGAAGGGTAACGGCATACTAAAAAAAAAATAGAGAACCTCCTCTATAAATAACTTATAACTGAAGTCTGATTACTAAAACTTCAATAAATATATCAAAAGAATTCTTGTCTACAACTCTGATAAATCCCGTTTTTAACCCTTCCTTTCGACTTTAGATTAGGATTCATAATTCGCCTTACATGCAGTAGCAGTAGCACCTTTTAAGTTTAACTCTTAACATGAGGGTAGGTTTCGATATCTAACTAAATGAAATTCCTTAATACATGTACCTTTGTTTTATAAGCTTCTCCAAGGGTCTTGCTTTTATCATTCGTGAGGGTATCGCCGGGTTGTTAATGAAAGAAGAACTACTGTGACTGAGAATGTGAGCTAGGTTGGAGGTGGATTCGATACTTAAGGTATCTCTGGGTTATGCTACTCTTTCGTTTTTTTTAGAATAGGACTTAGACTTAGTTTAAGTTTACACAAATGAAATAAATATGTTTATATGCATAGAATGTTTAACTCTTAGTTTTTTTTATTCACTTGTTAATTAATTACTCTAATTATGGTAATATGGTAGACTCTTCAGCACTTACTCTATCTAAATTTCTAACGTAACAATATATAGTATAGTCTAGATTAAAGCTTTCCTACTTAACTGACCTGTAGTTGTTAGTATATATATAATAAGTAAAGCCAATTTCCTGATAACGGTATTTCTATGTGCTTAACGAGAGAGAGTAATCTAGTTCCGGGCGGCTATGATATAATGATAAGACCTCAGCTGTGAGAATTTGCGAACCTCTTATAATGTAAGAGAGGTACATTCCTACTACTAGTTGTAAGAGTGAACAAATTCTCTTATAAGCAAGCGCGCTTGAACCTTTGGGTACGTGGGTAGCTTCATTTTAACCAAAAAAGGGTCTTAGATGAAATGAAGCGGTCGTACTTAACTATTCGTTAATAAGGACAAAAAAAATTATACAAGGTTTGGTACCGATTCTACCTTAAAAGGGTAACCCCTAAGAGAATATCTACTAAGTTTTATCAACCCAATCAACCAAAAATCCAGCCGCGCTTTGTTTTATATCTTTCTCTAAAAACTTAAGGGCCCCCTTGACGGCTATCTTATCGAGTACGAAAATACAGGTAATTGAAAAGGGTCCAATGAATTAAGTTTGACTTAATAGGCATCAGTCTAGAGAATTACTCATAACTAGAGGACAAGCAAACCTCCTTTTTAAGACCTCCTAAATAAAGGTAAGGGAGGAGTTTGTTTATAACAAAAAAATTTGGTAAACGAAGTCTAAGATTCGGGTACAGTCTTTTAAACACAAGCTCAAGTTCATCCTCATACTAATATCTTAGTACTAAGCTTTCAATAGGCGTTTATCCAGTGTGTCTTGAAATCAAATGTCTTCCCAGTCCGGTAAACCCTTTTTGCGTTTCTCGGATTCGGTTGAGACTTAGGGGGTTTACTCAACCGCTGGTATTTCATTTCGCCCTTGTTCTTTCGGAAGGATGCCGGTATTCAAAAGCTCTTTAGAGTGAGTGTAGATTGGATTTCATTAAGCAATTAGTATCTATGTTTAAAAGAAAAGTAGTTAAATTAAATAAAATTGACATGTCTATAGGTTTTAAAAGCTAGAAAATAGGACTAAATTAGTACCCAAATGTGGCATAAATTCTATTAGTTTGAAAAGGCTTCCTTTTAGCAATAGTTGCCGCTGAAACATTTTGAGTTAGTTTTTAAATATCAGGGCACATGAATAACCTTTATTAGTATGGATTTCCGAAGAAATACTTTATCGAATTCAGAGAAAAAAGTGCTTTGTCAATGAAGTCCTGCTAATGCGCGCCTTTTTGGTAACCCCTTACCCTTTGTTAAACCCCGTAGAAATCTTGAATCCGTATGTGAGTTAATAGTTTACAGCTCGGAAACTCCCTGTTGGGGTAATTAGATAATAAGTCCTTTCCTATAAAGAATTAATTAAGAAAATTAGAAGCGGGTATATTACAAACCAAACAAAACAAGGGCTGAGGATTTCATTAATTATGGGTTTCGTTTGGCTTCAATAGTAGAGAATGCTTTTTTATTTTAAGGGTCCTACCTTTGTGATGGACCTGCGTACTTTGGCCGGTGTTTTTTTGTTGATGGTGCAAAAGGCCTATAGGCTTGTTTCTATATACTTGTATCTTTGTAAAATCTTAATATAAATAAGTGGAAAGCTCTTTCTCATGGAGTATTCATTTAAAAGGTTCTACTTTAGTAAGATGAAAAACCAAGAATTTTATATCCGAGTGGTTATACAAACAAGGTGTTCAAAAGTCTTAATGATGTAAGTTTTCTAATCTACGTAAGCATACTCCTCAGTTACTCTATTATGTACGCGAAGCCCTAATATCCTTTCCTAATTAGTAGACCAGCTCTTTTTTACAAGAGGACTTTCTATAGCTCAAGAACGAGAAAATTTTTTTACTTTAATTTCGAGTAAGGGTTTGCATTTATTTATATCTAAAACAAACTTGTTTTAAAGCTCAAAAAAAAGCCAAGTAAAGTCCTTTTTACGTAATCCAGTTATCGAGTAGGACTTAACACTTTTTAATCCATAATTAAGTAAAAAGTTTCGTTAATCCGACTATAGTATAGGGAAACCTGTCATAGAGACACAGAAATGAATAGGGGTTGTCAATTTTTTGAGGCTATTTCGATAGAAAAAATGCACCTAATAATTCCTAATTACCGGAAACTTTGTATAGAGCTCTCTAAAGCTACCCTATTTATAGAGATAGGCGGACCCATGTCAAAGTAAAGCTCTAGGATAACCCTTATTTCCGATAGGAGCTAAGTACACAAGTTGTTAAACATTTAGTTAACATAGTTCTCTCAGGGACAACTGTACGTTTACAGATTCAAGATCACTACTCCATTATAAGTTTGAAGAACCTTATGCTAGCTTTCTAGTCCTGCCTTTGTCCTACGACCATTCTCTAAAAAACTAGATTTCCTTTGACTTCTCATAGCTTAAGTAAGGAAAGTCGTAGAGGTTTCTACTACAGCAATATGCTTAAATCACTAAATTAGGTAAAAAGGGCTTTAAGAAAGAACCTTTGATAAGGGCTTGCCCCTTCTTCTTGCTTCTATTCAAGGATCTGTATTCAGTTATTTTCCTTTACGCTACTATAAGCGCATAATGCTTAACCTTCTACTAAACCGAAATTCCATAGTAAATGAAATAGAGAGTCAAAGTCTGATTTGCACTTACTTTTAAGATAGTGAGGACTAAATCATGCAATGCCGAGCAACAGCTTTTCTTGTCAATTTAGGTGTTTTTCTATTATAATTCCAGCTTTTTAGGCACTTTTCTTTACAGATCAACTCAGAACTAGTATACTAGAACTTGTAGGCGTTAAAACAAACTTCATAACTAGCGACTCTTTGACTAGAGTCTTGTATTTACATTAGCAGAATATTTTCTCTAAGCAGTGAGATGCGCTACAATTCTCTAAACTAAAGTCTTTACTTAAAGCATCTGTTTGTTTATACTGCAGAATATATGAAGTTAGAATAGGTATTTATTAAGGAATAGTCTTCCGTTTTCCCCTTTAAGGATTTCATTTACATTTTTTTGTAACCTAAAGCAAAACAGAATCCTGCTAACAAAAAGTTACATAATAGACATACATGCCTAATAAGTCTAATACAGACAGTACTAGCTAATATGGACACTAGTATATACAGTACATACTTAAATGTACAGGTTAATAGTTAAGCTCTTTTAAGAGGGTTGGTTTGATACTAAAAGACTTTTTTTATTTACTACCCTACTGACGCTGCTGCCTATTTTCCATGTTTTAAAGACTATGCTGACATAGAAGAATTAGTCCTTTACTTTTTTCTATTTCTACAATCCTTAACTACTAAAGCACCATACCAAGGCTCATAAAATCAAGAGTTTGCCCGTATTATTTGCAGTGCCTATCTCTGAAATGTTATACCCCTTTACACAACTATAACCCATAAAAAGCCTCATCTGCTTAGAGTTTAAAGGCACCTATTTAGCTACTTCCCAAAAACAGGTGTCAATAACTGCTAAAGAATTTAAGCAAAACCTTTGACTCCTAGAAATAGAATAAAACCGTGTCACTAAAAGACTCCGGAAACAAGACTCGCTCTAAAGGAGTACTTTCTAGAGACAACCTCGCAGAGATGTAGGGTAAACCCCTATTATTAAACTCAACTCTTTTAAATCTTCTCTGGTTCTATGGGTTACCTTAAGATATCTCTTTCTTAAAGCTTTAAAAGCCAAGTTATGTATAAAAAATTTTCGTTATTCTAGTATACAAACAAATATACAACAGAGTCTTCCTCAAACAACCAAAGCCCTTTATACAACAGCGAATTTCCTTAACTTAATATCTATCTCTGGCAATAAGTTAAATTGAAACCCTATTGTATGTAAAGCCCCGGAGTTATCCCTTTCTCCAATTCCTAGCAGGTATCCAGGTTATTAGTACCTGATTCAGTTCCATTTTGAATAAGTTACAAGAAGTGCCCGCTTTAAGGAAAACCCTGTGTTAACTATTTTGAACCCGGATTTCCTTGTGTCTTCGGAAGGTCAGTTCAGTTACTTTACCGAGAGCAAGATAAAAGCTAAGGATTGCTCGAAAACCCCACTGCGCCTGGGGAGATACTCTTTGGGGTGCGAGTAGTTGCTTTGTATAGCGGGTTCTACTTTCTTTATAGAAAAGGAGCTCCATAGCTATGTATAGATTAAACCCGTTTAGACCTAAATAAAGTTTACTATAACATAACTCGTAGGATATACCTGTAGCTTTTTTAGATTTAGAGTCTAACTAATCGAGTTAGTTTCTTTATTTTAAGAGTCCCGAAAAGTAATCCCTGTAATATCCATTTTCAATTAATTTGAAAAGTTTGACTAATGAAGTCGGAAAATTTTATGGATTTTTCAGCTGCAACAAGAGTTATTTATGAATTCGAGGTATTCGGACTACTATGATAAGGAGTCCTATCTTAATTGGTGAGGTACTTCCAGATATATCAAATATGGGATATTCAAGAATCCTTCGACACTCTACGCTATACCTTCTCCAAAGTTCTCATCTCACTTCACTTAAGCCTCCTCTCTAGATCATCGGGGACTTTTCACTCACAAGTTTCTACTCAATATCCAAAAATTTCAGTATTTTCTGTCTTACCAAGGGGTCCTATTCATACACAGATCGCAAATATTGAGTTAATCATAAAAATTGTTATTAATCTACATACTTAATAAGTGTAGTAGAATAGGCTGTTTCTAATACATCATATAAGTACTGTGACTTCTTCTTGAAAATCACTGTTACTGTGAAATGCTAAAATTTGTGAAATAGAACTCAACTTTTCGATGGTACGCGGGAGCCGATTAGAGCTTATGCTCGCGTATCCCTATAGAGATGGCGACAGTACACAGCAAGCAATATTGTAGAGGAAGTTCGTTAAAGCAGAAATTTATACCCAATATAATTAATGAGTTTAAGTTTATACTTCTAGCAGGAATTCCTTAATTTCACAGTCTAGCGAATTCTTTCCTCATGACTTACGGATATTCCAAGAAAAGAAATTACTCAACAAGAAATTTGACTCTAATTAGAGAGATTTCCTAGAAACAAAAAACGTGGAAGTTTCCTCTCGGACCAAGTACACATAAAAAAGGGGGTATCCGTTGAAACAAATTCTTTTCATTGGGGTCCTGGGAATGAATGTTTAGCAAAAAGGAGACTTTTGGGATAAAAAAGCACTCTTCCAGAAGTTATAGAATAGAAATTGAACTTATATATAAGTCTGTTTCTATAATCTAATCTCAGAAAACATAAAGTAAAAACGGAAGTTAGTTGTTCAGTTCCTTGGCAAGGAATATGCAAATTGGCATTACAGAACCTCGTTCGTGGTTAAAACCCAGTACGCAGGAAAGTCGTAGGCTTTACTTGCAACAGTGCATAAATTTTCTTTAAATTCTCAAATATTGTGGGTTTGTCAACAATACTACATTTCTTAATAGGGAAGCTCCTGGAGTTCCGGTTTGTCCAAATTTCGTAATATCTATTACTATCATGAGACCTTTTATATCTTTTATACCTGATGTTTTTTTATTACAGAGAGCATACTGCTTTCTAAAAGTAAAAGTATGGGGTTTTATTTATGTAACAATTCATGGCATAGACTGGCTTTCCATTCTAAAAATAGAACAAAAAAACGGGGATAATTTTAGAGAGTCAAGAATAATATCAAATTGAAATAAATGACCAATAAAACAAACGCCTGGCTTACCTCTTTTTATGGGTGGCTGCCTTAGGATAATTCATATAGTAAGCAGTTAAGCGAAGCTCTTTGGACGAAATTCCTATACTCGATAAAGTTCCGCAGTACTCTACAGTTTTAACAGTTTTAACCCTTGACATTAAAGCCAAGGCTCAGTTATAAAGAAACTAAATATTTCACTATTAATTAATAAGTAAGTAGTATAGATTCAATTTTAGCATCCCGTTGGTAAAGAATCCCAAAAAGTGTAACTAAGTAGAAAAAACCCCTTATGTTATGAGGTACCCAAAGGATAAATGACATTCTAGTTCTAGATAGTTACTTTGGTATTATCTTGTTTAATCCGTATTCCTTTTCTGAGTCTTTTACTGGAGGAAATTTCTTTCATTAAGGAGTTAGTTGCCCGTTTCCAGTTCCGGGGTTTCCAATTCTGTATAATTAAAAGAGACACTTGGGAGTACCAAGGTTAAAGTTTTCCTGTTTGTTTCTAGCAGTAAAGTATTTCAGGTTTTTTAGGTTATTCCAAATAAAGTCAATTGAAGTTAAGTAAAAAAAAAGTCAGTTTATTGGTTTGCGATAAAGACATAGGTAACTTACAGATAATTTGTTCTTGTTGTTGCCGGGTTTTCTCTTTAATATTTACTTAACTGGACAGGAGTAGGGGGCGCTTCTATACCTGCTTTCTTAGCTAGAAGAGTTGCTATACTCTGTACTACACTCTCTATCTTAGTAGGAATCTTAATACATATAATAAGACCCTCTTTCTTAGGAGGAGCTAGACTCTTCTTATAACCTGTACCTACTGTACTTATCTTATTGTTAGGAATTCTAGGGAATAAAGGAAAGTAGTATCCCGTTTCCTATATTCTACTTCGGCTAAAGGGATCCCACAAAAGAAAAGAAATGGGAAAACCTCCACTCCAATAATAGTGATAATTCCAGGATCGCTCAAGAACTTAGCTTAGCTGACGGGTATACTTCTCTATATTGAAGCAGTAATTTTACGACAAAAGATAAAATAAAGGGGATTCCTTGTGCATAAAAGGACTCTGTTATTTTTAGTTTTAATTAAAGCAAGAAATGAGGGCTCTCGGATCAAAGAAGAAATCTTTGTTTGTTGCTTTGAATAAACAAGAATTCTACTATAGGAATAAATAACAGGGGTATCGGCTTGTTGCTTTATACAGGTGTAGTGTAGCGTATTTGATCTTCCTTTGTCTAGTCAGTAACCTGTTATTT